>BGPR01013352.1:0-11641 GCA_013235015.1 Araneus ventricosus
TAATCAAGACTTCTCTGCGAGAAGTCTTGATTAAATATGATTATTTACAAAGGAATCAACAAAATCATAGTTCTAAAACGTCAAAGTTCCATGAGCAATTAGTCCATGAAGACTAGTAATCATCGGATGGATAACTTCCACCTATCAACGTGATACCAAACCACGAGACTACCAGGAGTGCTCGCAAGTTGCTGAGCCGAACGTTCGGGGAATGCCGATTCCTCGGGGTTGCTTACCAAAGTTCCGATTTCAGTCGGGACTTTCAGTCCGAGCTGATCAATATCACACAGCTCTCCTCGGTACTCCGGAGCCTGAAAAACAGTTCGAGACTCCTAAACCGTTTCTCTCCTCGAACATCAGTTTTTATTCACCCCTTCAGGGGGTGGATGAAGTGGTGAAGCTCCACCTATTTTTTCCTTCACTGGATAATGGTACTCTGGTTGACCAACAGCTCCCTTCCTAGTGGTCAACCCCGATTATGGAAAGGTTCTTGAGTTTTCGCCACCACCGGCCTATTCAGGAATGATACCAAAGGGTACCGCTAATGTGTTCGCTGACAGTGATTGATTCATCGGCATTGTGGCGGCCCTCTGTGTGAAGTCCTTTCTCTTGTACCCGTCTCGTTAGCGATGTCCAGGTGCAACTCCTGCTGTTTGCCGCCAATATCAAAAGGGCCGGCACTCTTTTTCTCATGGGAACGTTGCTCGCAGGAAGGAAACCTTACAGTAGTCGGCTTACCTTTTAATGCTTTGTAAAGGCCTCCTTAACCCTTTCTTTATCTTTCTATGTTCGTCAGGCCCGAATTATTAATTAGGCAAAGTAGGCAACTGCCTATGGGTCCCGCAACTTTAGGGGGCCCCGAGGCCTCAGGATTTTTTAGCGGAATTTTCAGGGTAATTTAATATTTTACTTTCATTTAACTTACAGAGACTGAGGGTTCGAGTTTATTCAAATTAGCATCAAGTATCGTTTAAATTTGGGAATATTATTCTAACAAAATTCCTAATTAATTACCTTCTGCTATTTCTAATATTTTTTTTATAATTCTTAAAAATATGCTTTATTATTTAAAAAAAAATCTCCGATCTTATAATTAAATAGTATTTAGTTTTGTAGAAAAAGTTTCATAATTTGTTTTCTATTTTGTTTGAAGTTATTTTAAAATTTTAATTTTACAAGCTAGATACTAAAACCATCTCTCTTGAAAGTGGCTCGCATTTAAATGTTCTGTTATGTTTCCAAAATTTGATACTTAAAACTTCTTATACACAGAATAAATTAAAATCAACAAAAATATCCGGTTTTGGAAGTTTGTAAGGCGACAAGGGGGCCCCAAAACTTGCATTGCCTGAGGGCCCCTACACGGCTTAATGTTTTCCTGATGTTCGTGCCGTTTTTAATCTGCGTTTTATCTTATTAAATGTTTCAAGTTAAAAATCTTTGCCTTCTTTGATGATTGGAGTTACTTCAAACCCACACACGAAAGTTCGGCTTCCAATCCACATATATGAGTTCAGATCAGTGGCGAATCCAGGGGAGGGGCTATCGGGCTGCAGCACTCCCAGAGCTAAACCAAAATTCTTGATTTAATTTTAAATCACTACAACTGTTTAATCTTAATTTTCATTTTTAAAAAATAGTAATAAAATCGTGACAACATTGCTTTCTGACTTGACAGGCTCGAAACTTTTCCTACCTTTCTAGTCATTCCACTTGCACTTGTAGCGTTGGCGCGGTCGAAAACATTTTTTGTCCAGCTATTTCATTGTATTTTTTATTAAATTATCGAAAGTATTGTAGTGTTCTTTATGATTCTTATTGTCAGGAGATGAAAGCATGTAAAATTAAAGTGTTTTGGTTTATATAAGCCATGAGGTTTGACATTCGTCACTACGATACAAAATTTTTATGACCTCAGCCACCTCAGACCCGAATCCTCGATTCGCCACTGGTTCAGATAAGTCTATCCGGAACAGTTTATCCACGCAAACCTTTACAAAGCAATAACTCCTGAACTGCCCTTCTAGAAAAGTAAATACACAAAAATAATATCCTTGTAAGTGATGATGATTTGAATTCCTCCCGCTTCCGTTGAGCAAAAATGAAAAGTCCAAAAAAGAGGGGCGGTTTAAACTGCAGCAAAACAACCCACAATAAAAAAGTAAAACAGGGGGACATGCCTGACGAAAAATGTGGTCGAAACGCTTCGTTGACATACCCTCATGAATCCCCGGTTTGGAACACTTCCGTTTATGTTTACCCCACTATCTCAAGTTCCATGTTGCGGACCACCCCCCGCCCCTGCCATGGAACAGGAAGGAAGGAACTATTCTTGTCTAAGATAACGTATTACGAGAGAAACCATAATATGCTGCTGTCTTTCACAAGAAAAGAATTTGGAAGTTTTACTTTTTTTTAAAGTATGGGCTTGTTTTATATTTTTATGATGTTATGGGGATGGAATTTCTTTGGGATATACTTTATTTCTATGGAAACCGTATAGGGTGGAAGTTTGTATTGAAAATAATGTTTCGTATGCTTCGTTTGAGGCGAGATATGGCATAACGTATTTTATTTCACACTACACATTTCTTTATGTTCTTTAGTTTCTAGGAATTACTTTTATGTGATTAAACTTTGGTTTGTTCCTTAATAATTTTTATTTCCATTGCATCCAGTTCATATATCATAGTCATTTTAATATGAATGTTATATTTCGAACTCACGATATATGAATCAGATTACAGTCGACGCTCGTTATAACGAACCTCTGCGTCTCACAGCAAAAGGTCTTTATAACGAGTGGTCGCTATAGCGGATTTAATTAAAAATTGTACATATACACGCTCAGCAGTTCCGTAAAAATAAGCTATTTTTAAAGAGATTCCAACTAAATACTTAAATTATTTTTTGCCATTGGTATTGAAAATAAAATTTTATCGATTAAAAATATATTTCTAAAATAGATTTTAAAGTAGAAAATAAAGGAATTTTGGAAAAATATCGGGAAGAGTGTCCTCTGAATTCGGACGTTGTATTGGGATTAGACGACACTGGAGGGCCGTTATACCGGAAGTAAAATAACATAGAGTGCATAGGGAAACACAGTTGGGGATTTTATCACTGGTCGTTATAATGGAATGATCTTTATAATGAGAGGTCGTTATAATGATCGTCGACTATATGATTTCTACTTCGCTTGAAAAATTTTGTTAGTTTTATTATATTAGCGAAATATTTCCTTGTTCTGGCTTCCACTGTAACGTCGTTATAGGTTGATTAGTTAGCTTGTAAGTACTAACTACTTAGCTAGTGCCGGAATTTAACAATAGCCGGATCTTCATTAAGTACAACATGAAAATCAGTGGCGGCGACTCTGAACCACTTTTTACGAAAAAAATAATTCTTATTTCATTTCAGTTGCCTAAAATTGGGAATTATAGAAAGTTGAAGTGGTCTCTAATAAACTTTCTCGTATACTTCACAAAAAGGTGTCATTTCCCCTTCCCCCGCGTGGATAAAAACGAACCTATTGTAACCCACAATGCAATGACTGTTCACGAGTTTCCTTCAGTGCGTGCCATGGTCACAAATATCGCCAAGAATATGGTTGTAACCTGTCGGATATTACCACTCAAAATAACCGGTTTTCGTTTTTTTAAATTTTTTTTATAAGAAACAAACGCCTTTTTAAACGAAATTGTTTATTAATATTGTTTTCACAGGAAAGAAAACGGAGGCGAAACAACCTGAATAACCGAAAACCGGTTATTTTCGCAATAACCACCATCCCTACACAGTACTAAGTCATGAAACAATTTTTTTCATCCCTATATTAGACTGGATATCAGATATTCGTTTGTAAAAAATGTACCTACCAGGAAGAAAGGAGATTAATGGTGTAACAATATTTATTTCAGAACTAACTTCGACGATGTTTATACCCTGAATACCTGCTTTTTACTTCCTCGTATACGAAGTATACAAAGAGAAAGTATTGTAATCGTCAAAAAAAATTCGAATTCGAGATTTTGAGGAATCTCCACTTAGAAAGTAGGATACGAGAAAGTTTAGGGGAGACCACTCCCACTGGTTTTACGTGGAATTGACAAAATTGGCACGAAACAGACAAAACTTTAAACGCGTTTCTCTCACAAATTGCATTTTACCCACTGACACCCCTTCCTTCTCAAACTGTTACATGTATCTTTCATTTCTATATTTATTTACATATTTTTGATTCTTCCGAAGAATTAATCAAATTCCCATAAAAATTTCCCGTAAATCAATTATTGGCTAATAAAAGTTTCGAGTAACGAATATCGCTTTTGAAAGGATTATAATGAATATATTAGCGATCATCACTGAAATCGCTTTCAGTTTAACCTTTTAACAGGCGTGCGTGTGTACGAGGTACTTATGTCATGCATCGTATTACATATTTGTATCGTGTTGTTTTACAAAAATTAATGCAATTTTTATTTATGTAATAATCAGTATTTATTAGCTTTATACTAAACAAATATTATATAAATAAAAATTTCAAGTAACGAA
This sequence comes from Araneus ventricosus, assembly GCA_013235015.1. Taxonomy (NCBI): domain Eukaryota; kingdom Metazoa; phylum Arthropoda; class Arachnida; order Araneae; family Araneidae; genus Araneus; species Araneus ventricosus. Next base: position 4,555 of record BGPR01013352.1, read on the forward strand.
TATCGCTTTTGAAAGGATTATAACGAATATATTAGCGATCATCACTGAAATCACTTTCAGTTTAACCGTACGTGTGTACGAGGTACTTATGTCATGCATCGTATTACATATTTGTATCGTGTTGTTCTACAAAAATAAATGCAATTTTTATTTATGTAACCTGTATTTATTAGCTTTATACTAAACAAATATTATATAAATAAAAATTGCAATTAAATTTTTAAAAGAACCATATAAGTATGTAATCCGCAACACCACCTATCTCATTTTTTTGAAATTTCAAAGTGGAAAGAAATATTCAATTTTTCACAACCAATAACGAACGTTTCTGAAATATTTTCCACATCTGATTGCAATTTTCGGTCTTCATATCAGATGTTTAAAAAAATTTCGAAATAACCGGTATTGGTTACGAAAAATTAAGTATTTTCTTCCTCTTTGTAACTTCAAAAAATTGAGATAGGAGGTGTTGCTTGTTAAGGGGCGATATAATTATGTTCTGCATACACGCGCCTACTGAAGAGTCATGACAGTTGTTGATTCTCGACCAACTTGCCCCTTTCCATAACACTTCCCTCTAATAAGACACAAGATTAATTTGGAAAAAAATCTTTGCATCACTGGAAAAACACTGAAGTTTTCTTAGCGTCAACCATCCCAAAGAAATACGAATCCTTGAAGCATCACTCATAAACTGCGAAGAGTCCCGATGACAGGACTGGAGGTCCTTCTTCAGGACTCTCTTCTATTTTAAGCAGCTGGGTGTCGCGCAGAATACCAATGACAGGCGAGAGGAAGGAAGGGATTACTCCTCGTCTGATACCGAAGGGCCCACCCTTGGGGAGGATTAGGCCCTGGCCTATCTCGAACTGTCGACGCCGAAGAAGTCGCCCGAGTCAGATTTTCCGCAGATCAACCTCTGGCGAAAATTCAACAAGAGACAAGCTCCCTTCTTTTTCTGTAACAATTCCCCGAGTAGTTTCAGTTAGGAGGATGTCGAATTCGGAAGAAGGCTTTGGAAAAGAGACAATGCAGTGAATGAAATAGAATAGGTAGATGGTGAAATGAAGTAGATTACATGGGCTATCACTAGTATCTCTATGAACAGTAAACCTCGCTTTAAAAAAATCTATGATTTGCTTTTCATCGCAGTCTAAAAGTTTTTCTTTTTCTGTAACAATTCCCCGAGTAGTTTCAGTTAGGAGGACATCGAATTCGGAAGAATGCTTTGGAAAAGATACAATGCAGTGAATGAAATAGAACAGGTACGTAGTGAAATAAAGTATATTACATGGGCTGTCACTGGTTGTTCTATGAACAGTAAACCTTGTGTCAAAAAAATCTAAGATTTGCTTTTCATCGCATTCTAAAAGTTTAGTGTTTTTCTCCGAATGGGAATAACACGAGTCTCTGCTTTTATCAGTATTCATAAAATTACGATTAAATGTCTGCTTTTATCAGCACAAGCAAAATAACAATTTAATGTCATTTGTTATTATCGGTACTATTTGAGACCCTATGAATGGAGTTTCATTTGGCTAGAATCGTTGAATAAAATCTGAACATTACGTGAAACGGAACCATTAAAGCTGTCACTATCTTGAAACGGAATCAAAAAATAAAAATTCTTACATATACATCATATTTAATGACTTCAAGGAACATTCAAGCCGAAGTTTGGTTGTGGCTGCGTAACAAACACATTTATAAACAAACAGACGAAATGCCAAACGGTCGAGTTGAAAGAGGGCCACGCTTCGCTCGGCCAATAAAATGTTCAATTTTTATTTTGTGATTGTTAAAAATGATTCCCTTGAATACGTTTACATCATAAACTCAAGGTTTATTTGAAGTAAAATGAAAGAGAAAAAATTCAGAAAATATTTGGCTTATATACTGAAAAATTTGCGATTTTTTTTTTTGGGGGGGGGGAATCTGTAGACGGAGAATATAGTTTTTTTACTCGTACAAAAAGGGAAAAACTTGGATCAAAATTTGGCAAATGAAGGAGTTGTGATTTTGTCAAGAAGGGGCCAAATGCCCTGACTTCCGATGCAAAAAGCCGATCGCATCGTTGGGATATTTTCAGTGGAATGCGCTCTGGCGTACTGGCCGAAAGAAACGGCCTGCGAATTCTTAATTTTGTCCGGAAATGCCTATATTCCCGATGTGGTCATTTATACCTCCTCGGGTTTCTCTCACCTATGAAATTGATTTTTTTAGGCCTTGCATCCTTATGTTTGCTCATAAAAAAAGGGAATTGTGCTGGTGGTGATGGAAATAGTGGTATGTGAATTACAATAATTGATTCGTTTTGCGTTTTATAAATACATTTGCTGAGGCTATGTACGTAAGTACGGATGGTTGTTGCAGTGGAACTGTAGGTGGGTGAAATTAATGCAACTGTGTGAGATGTAATTCTTGCTAAAAATAATCGAGAGTTTTTTTTTTCTTTAGTATTGTCTGTTTGTGTATATGTATTTACTTGGTATGATGATACTTAATATGATGGTGAAATGAAACTTTTCTTAATTGCATGTGTATGGAATTCATTCGCTATGTTTTATGACATGGAATAAAACATTGAATTTTATTGAAATAATTATGTTACTTTAATCAGGAAAAATTTCAAGCGAATGTTATTGCTGTTATTATGATCATTTGATATCTACCGTAAACCTCAATTAGGGTTGACTTTATGATGTAAAAGGTTTAAGTGAAGTGATCATGTTATATGTAGTCTGGAAATAAACATGTGTGTCTGTGAATGGCATTTGCTTTAATTCTTTAAATTTCTACCAAAATGCCTCGAGTTTATTTTTGAAATTGGCTTCTGAAACAAAATCCTGGATTGTGATTTTAATTTTAAGATGGATCATTTCAATGTACTGTTGTTTATGTTTTAATGATTTTTTAAAATTAATGTATGTTTTTCAGGTCTGCACAGGTTGATTTAATGTGGGAGCACAGACTCCTTAATAGTTTTAAATTATTACTTCTCTTTTAAATTCACTTGCTCTTATTCAAATATTTCAAAATTTTAAAGTTAATAATTGTTTTATTTTGTTAAATGATCTCATGTCGACTCAGCATCCATAAGGCATGGCCTGGATGAACACTGGGTTATTAATAAAACGCGTAAAATTTATTATTATTATCATTTATTTGACTTTCGGATAAATCCCATTTTTTTAAGATCTAAAATCCAAAAAACCTAAATTAAAAATAAATACTAAAGTTTCAATACGACACATTAATTGTAGATCCCTGCTCAATTTTTGTTTCAATCGTTTAGAAAAAAAGTTGTTCAAATCGCCTATTTGTTTTTTCTCATCACACAATGATGCGACGCCAGTATTGCGTAATTGCACGATTTACTTGCGCTAATCCTTTCCGCTTCTACCCACGCCTTTCGCCTCCAAACTTCTGATCCACAAGATATTTCCTCCACTGCATTAGGACGCTTGTTCATTTTACCTTCTGTTAGCTTATTTTTCTTCCACATGTGTTAGGAGTATGCGAGAAAATTTAGGGGAGACCACTCCCGCTGGTTATGGATTACTGTGGCCCAACTTGCCACATGTCGGTATACTATTAGTTTTGTATGCTATGGTTTAACATCCACTGTTAATACATCATACATTTATTTTAATCAAAATTTCGGTGCACCTTATTCCGTGGAAGGGTCTTGCGCCAGGAACCTTTGCTTCAGCTATAATGCATATAATGATATTCAATGAGGTGAAGTGTAGAGGTATATCCAATGAAGAGGAAGCGTTGAAGAACGAAGAACAGTTTGTTAGAATGTAGACATTATTTATTTTAATGCAGAGTACTCAATTGTAGATAAGTTTCAAGAAACGTTCAAGTCCGACACCATGGCCAGGAGTGAAGAGTTGTGCGCGAAGCGACGCGTCTCAGTCGGAATTAAGAAATAATGAATCGAGACATTTTTCCTTTGGTGTATTATGCACTACTGCAAAGGGTATCTCATAAATATCGACATTTGAACTGAAAAAGACGAGCACTCACACAAATTTCATTGTAAAATGGTTAACCTTCCAGCGGACGCGCTTACGCAAATTTTACGACATATCGTGCATCGTATTACGTATATATATATCGTGTTATTTTACAAAAAATAAATGCAACTTTTATTTATGTTATCTGTATTTATTAGCCTAATTGTAAACAAAGATTTTATAAATAAAATTGCAATTAAGGTATCCGACTGTGTTCGGAAACATTTTTTTGAAAAATAACTTATCTATATTTTTTAATATTATTTTTCAACTGCATATGTTTTAAAACTATGAAAATATTGTCAAATTAGGCTATTAAAATAATATTTTTTTAAAAAAACTGAGAAATTTGAAGAAAAATGACTAAAATATTTGCCTTACGCTAACAGCCATAGACAAAATCATATTCTAAATATACATAAATCCTCGTAGGAGTACATTTTTATGACAGTTATCTGTTTTATGCTCTAAAATATTTCTTGTACTAGTTTTGAGATATAGCTGAACATAGTTACTACACTGGTAATTTTTCATAAAAAATGCTTTTCGTTTATATTTAAACACTTAAAAATATTACTTGATTTTAAAATTAACCTTAGTTTATAGAGGAAAACATCAAGCATATTACAGAAAACAATCTCAGAAAATTTCATATCAATGCTTGAATAACTTTTTGAGAAATCATTGTTACGGTCGACAGTTTTCCTCAAAAATATCATTTCTCAGAAAACACAATTAAAGTTTTCATGAACTTAAAATAACTCTCACAGTTCTGTAATAATACAGCTGTAACTCCATTTGTAATTCACGTAGAGTAAAAAGTGCGACAGTTTTAGAAAGCTGGTTAAACAGGCTACAAAATTAAGTCATAAAAATGTTTTCGATATTTTCATCAAAAACGAAGATTTTAAACCAGTCGGATACCTTGAATATATAAAATAACGATATAAATATGTAATACGATACGCAATTCAAGTATCTCTAATTGGTAAAAAAAGGATTAAATGCAAGAAATTGCTTGACAGACAGAATTCACCACAGAATTCCATTTTGCGAAGAACGAAGATTTTCTGGAAATTTTCTGGATTTTTCTTTCTGTTTTCGAAAAACTAAATAAATGAAATGATTCCATCTCCGAAACGAAAAATTCTTCAAATATTATAATTATAAGAAAGTCGAGAATCAAATAAAAAACAGCATCTAGGGGTCTATTCTGGTACCCCCGGTTGGTTGGGTTTCGGCGTTATAGGGCGGAACCCAACCAACCGGGGGTACCAGAATAGACCCCGTAGTTTCATCGATTATTGAATTAATAGGAAAAGTTCAAAGTTGATGCCCGGTATACCGGACACCAGATGGAAAGGGTTAAAAAGAGAACATCGCGACGAGTTTAAATAATTCCGAAACGGGGAAGTGCTCAATTTGAGGCTCGAGAAATTGGGCGACTCTTGCGAGTCTAAGTGAAAGTATAAGTACCTTTATCATAGGATTAAAGTAGAAGTAATGCGTTTATAATTTTAAAAAATCCCAGTCGGCAGGTCGGAAGGCAAAGGTAGATTCCTTTTGTTTTGAGATATAAGGAAAATAACATTTCGTCCTCTATTTTCATTATAGTTGGAGCTGAAAGAATGAAAGAGGGTGGAAGAGACTGTAAATGGCGAGAGTTTTCATACAAAGTGTAACATGCATAGGTTAAAAGGCAATTTTAATTCAAGGGGAGGGACGGAAAATCACATTTCAGCTCATAACTTCTAAGCAATTGCAGCTATCAGAAAATTTTAAATATAAAAATTGTTCGTTATGATAAGGCAATAATTAGCCTCATTTGAATTTTCTTTGTATTTTCAATTGTAAAGGAATTAAGGGAAAAATGAAAATTTACACCCCCCCCCATTTCCCCCCCCCCTTTTAAGCTGGATAGCCCATCTACGAACTCGGCCAAGATTTTCACTATCCTTACAACATATCCAAAGCCGGTTATAATCAAATCAAAATGTATATACATATATTTTGAACAAAGGGGGGTTTGGGTTCTAGGGTCATGATCGGTGAGGATCTGCAGACATTTTCCGGAAGTCGTGTTATGAGAACCATTGCAATAGGTAGAGTTCCTATAAGGAATCTACTTAATTAGGTGGGATTAAAAAAAGATTTTATTTAAAGAAGATTAAAATTTTGAAATCATTGCAAGTACATTTTATGCTAAAAATACATAGAACTTACAAAAGTCCCGTGAGAATGCTCTGAAAATTCCATTCATCTACAGAACAGTCAAACATATGGCTAACTTATCTCGAACCAGATCCTACACCAAACTTCCCTCGCATACATACTATCCATTACCATTAACACTACTCTATCACTTACCCGAGTCACCGTTTTATGACGCATCTAAAAAAATCAAACTATGTATATTCCATCGCGCAAATGGCGGGAATATTGGTGTTCTCAGTCATCACCTACGATACTATTGCTGTCAAATATTTTACCCGCAAAACCACATTTCCTCTATTACAGCGGCACATTTGGAAGCCGCTGGGTTAGCCCAGACTATGGGTATTATAAACATTACCTGATAACGCTGAGTGCCCGGTTTCTGCTATAAGGCAGCGACCGGCTCCGGCTTTGAAAAAAGCTGCAATATCTTCTTCCACTTTTAAAAAGCCCTCCTCTTGAAATGCATTGAATAACGGAGATAAGGAAAGTCAAGTGTTGTTAGTATGGGAACAAACGGAGTGCGTATCAATTTGGAGACGGAAAAGCACCGAGGGAAGCAGTTTTGCTTTTTATTTCGAAAATGGGAAAGTTATGTTCTTTATTCAGATGGGGTTCTTTAGTTGACATTCTTTCTCTTTTTTCACTCTTCTTTTATTCGAATTTTTTTCTTTCCTATGCAGAGTCTTGAATATGCTGCAGTTTGAAGGAACTTCAGCGGTAAGATGGTAAGGTTAGGTTTGAGATAAAAGGACCAAGTTTTATGAACTTCAACGGTAAGATTTTAAGGTTAGGTTTGAGATAAAAGGACCAAGTTTTATGAACTTCAACGGTAAGATTTTAAGGTTAGG
>BGPR01013352.1:20223-35068 GCA_013235015.1 Araneus ventricosus
TTTGGGATAGAAAAATATATTCATTTTGGATAGAATAATATTTTTGGAATAGAAAAATATATTCATTTTGGATAGAATAATATTTTTGGGATAGAAAAATATATTCATTTTGGATAGAAAAATATATTCATTTTGGATAGAAAAATATATTCATTTTGGATAGAAAAATATATTCATTTTGGATAGAATAATATATTTGGGATTTTGGGATAGAAAAATCTATTCATTTTTAAAATTCGATCCTTTCATGTTTATATTTTACAAATTAAATTATTCAATTAACAAATTAACAAAAACTATTCTTAAAAGAAAAACTGCCTGCTTATTTTTAATTTAAAACAAATAATAAACGATTTTAAAAATGTATTACTTCGAGATCTTGTTTATTCTCACTGGCTTGTACTGAAAAATATAATTTAACTCAAGATTTTCAACTCACATATTTTCTAAATCTAAAAAAAAAATTCATTTATCCCACATTATGAGCAACTAGGCTTTTAAATTGATATACATAATAATCAATACTGCGCCATAATATCTCGGGAGTAAGATACTTCCAATCCATTTAAACTCGCTTTTAAAAAATTAATAAGTCAAGAAGCTTTCTAAAAGCTCCAAACTCCGCCTTAAAACCGTGAGGCCTTTAAGCTTATGAATGTTTACAGTTGCATCCAATAAACGCACCGCAAAAGATCATAAATATCGAGCCAAAACACGATTCGCAGCAGTTAAAGGGAACGCAAAATCTCCTTTAAGCTGCTTCAATTTTTTTCATCTTTATTCCGCATCCCGAAATCGTATTAATAGGGCGCGGGAGAAGTTGCCTCTGGAGAATTTTGCCGGAGTTTTCCGATGGCAAAGTGAGTCACACTTTGTGGGAAAAGCCGGCGGCAAGACTTCTGCTGGAAGAAAATAAACGCTTATATAAAGTAAAATCGCCGTCAATGACTTCTTTGCCTTCTTCCGCCCGGAGTTAACATCCCGATGAAGAGGGCGCGTATCCATATTAAATTCATAAATAATCTTTCAATGTGATATTGTTTATAGGATTTAATATCTAAAAAGACAAAAAATAAGGATTGAATATCTAAAAAGACAAAAATAAGGATTGAATATCTAAAAAGACAAAAAATAAGGATTGAATATTAAAAAGACAAAAAATAAGGATTTAATATCTAAAAAGACAAAAAATAAGGATTGAATATCTAAAAAGACAAAAAATAAGGATTGAATATCTAAAAAGATAAAAAATAGGGATTGAATATCTAAAAAACAAAAAATAATAGAAGAAATTTAATTGGCGCGCGTTGCTATTGGTGGTAAGTTACTGTATCCCTCACTAGATGGAAATAGGTGCGCGCACATATTTACTAAGTTTACTTTGTAACGGCGTCCTTTCTTTTGTTCCACTCTACAACTTTTATAAGATATAAGATTTTAAGCCCTTCTTTTCATACATTGTTTAAAACACTGCTTTTAATTTCTTCTTTTAGATAAATGTTTTTCTTTCCAATATATTCCGGAATGGGTTCAGGTCTTAGAGGAAATTAATATTAAATTCAGACCTTAAAGTCTTTTTCCTCTACAGAAAACCTATTAAAGTTTTGAATCTGCATGGATGAATGACCTCTGATGAAATCATTCATCGGATTCTTACTTCTTATCGTTGTCTGTGATTATTTTTGTATTTTTTTTAACTCTTCTACAATTAAAAATTCCCTTTATTAGTATTTATATTTGTTTTGTAATGTTTATAGGCTAGACACTATCTGTAAATTTCGTGCTGGGACAGCATGATACAAAAATGGTTCAAAACGCTCTACAGGGCAGCCAGTTTTGGCACGTGGTTACTTCATGGGCAGTAGGTGCTCTCTAAGAAATTTATTTTCAAAATTTCAATTGGAATTTTAATAAAAATTAATCAAAATTTTTAACCTTTTTCCTCGACATCTTCGGACCATATTATTACACAAATATCATTTTTACACCACTTTAAAATTTAAAGTGTTATATTTTCCATAATAATAATTTACTTGCCGCACGATTCTTCATCTAACTTGAATAAATTTTTAAAATTTTTAATCAATCAATTTTTACTTTACAAGACTACTTTACATTGTGTTTGTTACTGCATTTATGCACATGCGCGTTGAGGGAGATATTTAAATACGTTTGTTGTGCGCGCTTAATCTTTAATATAATTAATATCAATTTTTAAAAAAATGATATACAAAATAAGATGAATAATAAAATTACTATAAGATAATTGAGATGAGTCAAGCTTTAAGCATTATCACGCTACGATATTTCAAACTAGACGTTCGAATCTCCTTTAATACTTTTTATCTTTGGGACACGTTTTAAAATGTCATAGAATAGAAATTTCCAAACTTCGCCAACCGAACGTCCAATTGAATATTAAACCTCTAACTTAATTCATCGATAAGCAAATAAAACTGTATTTAGACATCTATGATAAGTGCTGTATGATCAGACTAAGGGAATAGCCGTTGTAAGATCAAAAATATAATTTATTTGGCTATTTACAAAGAAGTCGTTGAGTCGTCCTGAAAATTTGAACAACTGAACTTTCAAGCTTGAAATCTAAATCACTTACAATTGTTCGTAATTCGAGGCATTACTGCGCCTAGAGAAACAATGCATCAAACCAGCGGGAGTAGTCACCCAAAAATTTTCTCGTATCCGTCCTAACGTAGGTGGGGAAAAAATACACAGAGCGGCAATAACATGGACGATTCCCTACACAGGTGGAGAAAAATAAGGCGAATGGCATAAAACGAGTTTCCCTTGGCGCGCGCCAAGGCGAAAAGCGGATTCTCGCCAATAAGCAAATGGCTTTGAGTAAGGTGAAGAAAACGTTACGCGATTTGAACACCTTCTTATCAATTTTTATTTATCTATGTAAGAGGGTTAAGGAGTTATCGTGTTCACAAGTATGCGATTATACAGACAGACAGACAGTCAATCCTTTGACGGATTTGGTCCAAAATTTGATACGGACCTACAATTCTGATGAAAAAACTGCGTACCAAATTTTTATATATCTAGCTATTTGAGTTTTTGAGATATCATGTTCAGATGAACACGGACAGACAGACTTCCCGTGGCCGGATTTTGTCCAAAATCTGATAGAAACCTACAAATTATGTATGAAGATCAAATACCAAATTTCATTCTCTAGCTTTATTAGTTTTAGAGTTATTGTGTTTACAGACACACTGACAGACAAACAGACAGACATAATTCCAAAATGATGTTTTTCTGTCTCAGCCAGGTCTAAAACGGAGACGTCTGTGGAGATTCATCAAAATCTCGAGTTCGAACTTTTTGACGATTACAATACTTTCTCTTTTTTATACTTCGTATGTGAGACAGTAAAAACACTGGTAAAGCCGTAATCAGTTCAGTATTTTACATATAAGACTTGAGGCTGAAAACAATTCGTTACAGTGCCTCCAGAAATGAAAAAAATTGATAGACCGATAATTCAATTTTAAAAAAAAATTTACCTTAAACTTTAAGCAAAACAATCTTGTGACAAATACAAACGGATAGATACAGACATACTTATAGCTACAGTGGAATCTCCCTATAACGAAATCGCTTGGTTCCAGTTGAAAAATTCGCTATAGAGAAAATTTTGTTATACGGAGATTAGAAATTTTTGCAGTTATTTAAGTAAACGTTACAAGCCTTTTAGTATGTGCGATAAGTTCAAAAATATTTAGTTATGACTTTCATTTAAAAAATGAAGTAATATTTATTATAAATTTGTTAAAATTATATTAATTTTTATTGAATAAATAAAATGCTCAAAAGTAAAGACAATTCACCAATTTAGAGTATAATATGTACTAGTATGGATAAACGTAAAATGTGTATTGTCACATCCATTTGCTGTTTCCACCCCCACTCCACCCCGATTCTTGTAATCTTGACCCGTAGAAATGTTGCTCCCTCTGTAGAAACCCAGGTCTCCACAACTGCATTACCCTTCACATAGCATTCTATTGTTATGTGTTATCGCTGGAATGAACAATGCGAGTGGTTCCAGAAACAGGTACGTGTGAGCGAATTGGTTGCGCAGAAATTAGCAACTTTCTTCAAAAATGACAAAAAAATCGAAAAGATAAAGTTCTGAAAAAATTCGTTATAGGAAGACAACCACTTCGGAACCATGGAGAATATTTTGAATGTTATTTAGCATTCCGATTAAAAAATTCGTTATAGGGAGAAATTCGCTTTAGGGAGACTTCGTTGTAAGGAGACTCTACTGTATTTTGAAAATTTAGTTAGAATATTTAATCCATGCTTACAATATTACTCTAAGCAGTAATTAAATTATCGTGAAATTCCTTTAATGATCATCCTACCTGTCCTATTTGTACCCATCATATCTAGTAACGAATGTCCACTTATGCAACATATTATCTTACGTTATTTACTGCAAACGATGCAGTAAACAGTGATTATTATTGCACTCAACGGTAATAATTAATCCTTGTTTGAGAGGACTGCTCTGATATAATCATAATGATTACGTTTAGCTACCTCGGTACACATCTATACCTGTACCAGAGGTTTCCCTGCCTTTGTCTAGCGCTGTGCATTTATGTGATATCATAACGGGATTTGCTTACTTATGTCACGTGACAGGGTGGATTTGATTCAGTCAACCCGTGTGGAAGAGATGGGGGGGAGGAATTGTGGAAATGAGTTTCCAAAATCGGATAATAGATGTGAAATAAAGCGAAATAAATTCATTTCCCCTTTTCAAATTAGGGGGAAATGGATAATATGTATCTTCCGCACGTTTTCACTTCATTCAGCGAATTATTTTTAGTTCTTTTCTTTTTTCAAAAAAAAACAGAATAGGTTTTTCTTATTTTCTTTCCGATTTTAACTTTTATATTCTGAGGATTAAAACTTCCTTTTTAAGGTAGATCAGCCAAAGGTGGCCATTGCTCCTAAGATAAACCACCCCCCAAAAGTAGAATTAGTTTCATTTTAATCACAAAATGGCGCTACTACATTGCAAAACATGTATCTGCATTGCACGTGGCTGAATTTGAAGAGATGAAATTGATCAGCCGCCATTGTATGCAGTGATTTCTCTTCTGAAGAGTAGTCGTTCTAATTTCCAGGTAAGAAGAAATTTTAATCCCCCCCCCAAATCTTATTATGCTGCCTCATCGTGGCGGGGGTGGTGGCCCTGGGTGGAATGGGCGATGTAAATCTGGAGTTTTTTTCTACTGGCAGGGTCACCCAAGGCGTGAAGGCCATTCCATAATACCCAGCTCAAGCATAAAGGCAATGGACAAAGTCAGACTTCTTCCCTCGGGCGTCCAGGTCTAGTGCCAACAGAAACTGCACTCTCCTCATTTACCATGAATCGTTCGCCTATAGTATTCTCTGTGGGCGAGCGGTCTCTTGGACTTGGTCTAGCTGAGGACTAGAACATGTGGAATAAGAAACAACAGATATTTTACTTAACATGTGTTTTAAATTCTTAGAACTTTGAGTTATGAACCGTTTTCTGAAAGCTAATTTCTTTCTCTTTAACCATATTACTGCAATTCTAATAAATTTATCATATTAATAGTTTTAAGTCGTGCAAATGGCGACCCTATGCATGTTCCCAAGGTACCCCTTGTGTCGGGTCACCTTAGGAAACAAATATAAAAATCAATGTAGTAAGGGTAATTTTCAAAATTTCTACTTAAATATCTGAAACATCTTATTACAATTTATCGTTAAATTTAGAACAATAAAAATTATATTTTTTATTTAATTATTGAATTATGAATATAGTTTTATTTGCATATCAAAAAAATCTCACGAATCTAAAAGAAACTTTTCTTAATTCTTAGCCTAATTATTGTTATAATTATAAACATAAAGTATTGAACATTGTAATAGTATTCTAGAAGTAAAAATAGTTTTCCGAGCATTTTTTTTTCACATTTTAAAAGTTATTTCAATACATGGGCCACCTTTGGAACACTATGCGCCAAAGGTGACCCAAAAGCTACAATTTTGAAAATGTACGATAAAAATAATTAAATTTTATTTTACAAAGAAAAGTATGCTTGGTATGTGTTAGATATAAGTGCAAAATTTTACAAAAAAAATTCAGCCACACACACCTAACCAAAGAATTATTTAAACTCCTCAAAGCCACTTATGTCCACCTTTAGCTCACCTACCTTATGTTGCTTTTTTTTTTAATTTCTAGTGTTCTAATGGAATGCTTTTTAAATTGGTGTCCCAACCCTGATTGGGGTCGTGAAATGGGTTTGGGGGCCGTTCAAATATTACGTAAGCATGCTTTTGTTATTTGTTGACCACCCCCTCCCCCCTTGTCAGCAAAATAAACCAAATCATGAGCCCCCCTCTTATAATTACGTAAATGACTGCAGCCCCGTTCTTTTTTTTACAAAACGTATAACAGTAATAATCTAATTTTAAAAATTTTAGGACTTAATTCAAATAAAAAACTCTAACTAGGCTTAAAATGAAAAAAAAAATGTAAGTTTAATTTCCTTACAATTTCAAGTTTAAGCTTACAAAAATCAAGTTTAATTTTCTTTTGCTAAATTTAACTTTTTTTTCAAATTTAATTTTTTAAATTAAATTATTTGTGCAAGTTACAAGAGATTTTCGGAAATAAAGTGATTTTATTGTCTTACGTAAGCATCACTCATACTCCCCCTCCCCCTTGTCAGCAAAAATAAGCAAATCGCAAACCCCCTCCCCCCCCTGGGTGCTTACGTAATATTTGAACGGCCCCTTTGTGGTCATAAAAACACTGACAGCGCATGCCTCGGTCATATTCTACAATATTAGTAACAGGTACACAAAAAAGAAATCTGCTGATTTAAAATAGTAAATAATAATTAATCAGATACTTAAAATTTTTCTAATCAATAATCACTACTTTATTTAGGAGCGAAGGAAGCAAGAGCGGAGCCACTATTAGACGGATACGAGAAAGGGAATATTTAATACTGGGCTTATTTAATTTTTATGACGTAGAGTGAATGAATAAATTTCTGCTGCAATCCAGCTTCTTGATTTTACATCTCTAGTGCAACATATATACAAAAATCGGCTCGTGAGTGCAGGCCAACAAGCAACATAATAAGAAAATTCCAGAGAAGCAAAACGTAGCACAGGTAACGAAATCAAGTAGCACTTTTATAAACTAGTAATTCAAACAAGCAGAAGATCAATCACTAATAAAAACCGGTCACAGCACTTTCAATAGCGCTCAGTGTCTCAATCCATCAGCTTCAATGCTGACCAAACTCCAACTGACTCTCTTGGTTTGAGATCTTGCTTTTATACCTTTTCAACAGGAAGTGATGTCCATACATAGGAAGTGATGTAATCTTTAGAAAGTTCTTAATATTTCTGGCTCACAGTAGAGATAGGACCGCAGTTCAGGATTTTTCTAGAAGATTCCTTTTGTCGCCAAATCCGCCAACTTTGTCGCCAATATTAGCATGTAAGGGAAACAACAGTGGTTATGGAGAACAAATTCCACAGTTCACACTGTTATCTAATTGCTCACTCTATTAGATCAGAAAAGGTTTAAAAATAGCAGGCGACAAAATGCGAGTATAGAAAACACCGCAATAATGAAAATGCAGCTAAAAATTCAACACATTTAAAAGATTAACAATAAAGATTACTTTAAAAGATATCTACGTCATTCCACCTGGTAGAATGCAAAAGAAAGGAGAGGGTTGACCACATGGAAGAGCGACTTTTACCCTTTCGACCCGACTTTTGCATGATTAAAGTTTAACTTTGAAAAGTAGTTTAATTTAATGTTGACATCCTGAAAGAAGATGCTATGAGTTTAAAGTTTTCACTTTTCCGGTTTCCTGGAAATCTCCCGGGACAATATGTCCCAATCGTATAGTTGACTGGGACTATTCCAGTAGAACATCTGTAAAACTCTCTTTCCTGCCGTAAGATTATCATGCCAGGAAAACAACTTTACAGCTTCGTAACAATAATATTGTTGTAATTTAAACACTGATGGGATATATTGCCCTACTGTTAAATACGACTGGGACAATCACAAAAAGAATTTATTCAAAATTTCTTAAATCTTATATTAAAAAGGCTAAATTAATACTTGATAAGAACTATTTTAAACTAAGTATGGCATAAATGCTGTTGAACTTACTGTAAAATCGAAAAAATAGACCAATTGAAATTTGAGTAATGTGCGTGCTCAAAAACTGAAGTCCTCCATTTGCAATCTGAGAGTATTTCCAAGTTTCTTTAATCACAATTTTAGTCCCTAATTCCTTAAGAATGCTGAAAACATAAAAATCCATGTAAAAGTGTGATTTATTTGCCAATAGGGAATATTCGGCTAAGTCTAATTCTAATCTAAGTCTAACTTCGGCCTATTAGGTCTGAAAGGGTTAAATATTGAACTACAGTAAAGCAACGTCTTTACGTCTTTCAAGAGACTGGCGTAAAACGACATATAAATGAAAATATGTATAATAGAAATTTTAATAAACAACTTTGATTATTACAGATTCAATGCTACTAATGCACATTCATTTTAAAATATTAATTTTAAAGTTTCTTAAGATGGTACTAGTAAATACTACATAGTATGGACAGAGTCCGTCAATCGATATGGGTTTGCACTTAGAAAGAGGTCTTTTCAATAGACGAAAGACACAATAGTCCATAGATGAAAAGTCAGGGAACTTCGCAGGAATATGTTGAAAAGGTGTAATGCAATACCTGTATCAGTCTTCATTTTTCCAGGAAGGCAGCATTACTTTTCGAAGTATAACGTGTAGCTTAAAAATGGAATTTCTTCTGTAAATATTTGACGTAAAACTTTCTCTTGATAATACGTTGAGTTGATTTTTTTCCCGCTCTTTCTACTTTTAATTTCCCATTGTAGGAGAACCATGCGACAATCGTAAACCTGAAGCTTTCTTTGCTTTGATGGAACCAGGTTTGTACATTTCTTTTATCTTCGTTTTCTATAGCAAATAGACCTATTTTTGTTGCAGTCGTTTAGGTAAACCCACGCTTCATCAAGGGTCACAATGTATTTCCATTTATCTCCTGTTAAATAGTTTTCATACAGGGTTCTAAAACTGTTATGCGTTCAACCACACTCCTCGGCAAAAACTGGTGAACATTATGCTTTTTAGCTTTTTTAAGTTGTAAATCTTGGTTTATTATTTTATTTATTATTGCTAAAGATGTATTTAAAGATTGTGCAATTGATTTCTGCTTCGACTTGTTACCAGCTTGCAGCGACTTGTTACCAGTTCTTGTTACCAGCGATTTCACTTTAGAAATATTTGAAACAGTACGTACCTTTTTCGGGTATTCGTTTGGAATCTTCTTTCCATGTAGAAGTAATGATTGACAGTTTATCCTTTTCCGATTAAAAAATGTTGCTTATTTTGCTATTAGAAATTTTAATACCATGCATTTCACAACGTTTTTGAATTATAGAATAGGAATATTTCTCTTCGAAAAGCGAATCTTTCAATCCACAGCTTGTTTACATGCGACATTTTGAAAGAAGAATAAATTTAAAAGTACCAGACGTTTGTTTTTCTATTTGATTGATTGATTGATTTAAAGGGTTTTATGGGATCTTTAACTGCAAAGCCTATTATCCCCTATTCATTTCAAAGTTCTTTTCAATCCACATAAAAAAAGGAAAATAAATTGCCATCAGAAGATGGATTAAACTATTGCCGATCTGATTCGGCAATTGACAAGAAATAAAAATGGCGTCCTGATAGTAGAACCTCCATCTTATTTTTTCGTAGCAGACGATATTTCTCATTTCAAATAACAAGCTGTTGCCAGAAATTTTTATTCCAAAACATTTGATTTTTTCTAATTCTTTAACGAAATCGTTCTAAAAATGTGTAAATACCCTCTGTATTTCGGTATATCCTAAACGCATGCATTTTTTTCTTTGCCTGCGAAAGAGTTCATGAACTCAGTATGAAATACAGATTGGAATCTCAGGCGTGGTTCCAAAATACGAAATCATGATTTGGATTTCTTTTTCAACTCCTCAGAAAGTCAAGCAGACAAGAATTTCTCTGCTTATAAAAATAAAAAAGAGGACACAGATGACTCGTTTTTGCAATTCATGAACAACTGGAGAGTGAATCCAGGTGTCAAAATGATCGATATCAATATCAAGAACGAGTGGCGTGCGTAAATGGATTGAAATGAGATGCGGATGCGAGCTTGAATTAGCTAAATAAATCATTAGGGTTGTCAGGAAGCTTGGAATAGAGTTCTCTCGTCAGAAGCAATTGAACTCGCTTGTAGTGACATTCCAGAAAAGATAAAGAAAAAATAAATTTAAATATTCTTCCTTCATTTTTATACGTATTATGTGCTAATGGTTTATAATGCGGAAGAACTTAGCTGATTTGAAGGTGACGAGGCAATAATAATAATTAATCGATATCAAATCTAATTTGTTAGTTAATCAAATTAAGAAAAACTGGGTATAAAAATTAGTACAATAAGAGAAAAAGACAATTTTTAAGATAAAAAGGGTAGTAAAGATTTGTTTTTAATATTTAATAGCTTTAATAAATATGATGCATAATAAATAAACAAATTATAATTAATTAAGATAAAAAATAATAATGTTTATAATATTATATGATAATATAATTATTTCATGTAACATAGTTAGGACTATTTTACATGATAATAATTATAATTTTTGAAGATTTTTTATGATTTAAAAAATAATAATTTTAATAATGATGCTTGGATTACAACCTTTGTACAATAAAACTTCAAAATAAAGAGATACCCGACTGGCCCCACGTAAAATAAAACAGACACGGTAAACATAAAGTTCGGGCGTACTTAGCCACAGAAATTAATTCAGGAACAAAAATAATTTTTTAGTTTTTAGTTTTGACTGTGAATTAGCCAAAATAAATTGGAATTATTGATTATATTTTAAAACCATATTAATAGCAAATCGAAGGGACCCGGAATTAAAATTGTATTAAAAACGTTCGCATTAGGCATGTTCCACTGTAATTTTTGTTCAAACTGAGATAATTTAAAACCGTAAGTGATATTAAATTACATCACCAGCCTAGTGTTTCTGAATAAAATCGTCTCTATAAGCTGTATAAAATGTTTATACCTAAAACTGTGAAACTCCTCCAATGAATTATCTATAAATTCATAAATTATTCGGTAATTTATAAATGTGCGGACACTAAAACGTTCATATATATTTAGGGCAAGCCATTGTGCTTAATATTATTATACATATCTTTCTTGGTATTCTTGATATTGAGAAATCATGAAAAAGAATCGATTCTTTTAACGGCGAAATAAAGTTATTTTGAGATTGTAAAAAAATTAGTAATGTTCGTAGGTTGAGAAAGGAAATATGAGAAAAGATTTTATAAATTGTTATAACATACCTGCAGTCGCAAACTCAAATATTCATAAAAACTTTCACTTACCTAGAAAGAAAAAAAATCATTAGTTAGTTGTGATTATACCCGCATAAGAAAAATTACAGAATAAAATACAATTCAAAGGGCTGCAATTTAACAATTCAAAAGTAAAATACTATTTTGCTGTCATTATACATTTGTGTAATCAGAATAAAATGCAATTCAAAAGGTAAAATATTATTTGTGTTCATAAATATTGTGTTTATACCTGCATACGTCTATTCGGAAAAAAATATAATTCAAAACTGTGATAGACATAGTTCTTTTTTTCTAAAAAAGATATTTTAGAAAAATATGTTAGTTATTTGAAACGGAAACGCCACTTTCAACAGTTTAGTCATGCTAAAGTTTTTAATACTGTTGTCGTGGTAATGATGTCAAAATGCTAAAGAAAACAAATAAATAAATAATTTTTTTAATATTTTATTCAGAGAATTCATTCTACAGGTGGACATCTAAAAGTGATTACTACAATTCGTATGTAAAAGCAGATTCCTTATCAGCATTATTAATAAGAAACTGAATTTGTATGGGTACATTTTACTTTGCCCTGGATGGAAATGGAAGGGCTTGAACTCATTTTTTAAAAATTAATTCATTTGTGTTTTTAAACTTTTTCATTCTATCTCTATGTGCGGCTATCAATTAACGATGCACTAAAGTTCCAAAAGTCATGGGATAACTCCTAATATCGTGTAGGGCATCCTTTTGCCCCCCGAAGTGCAGTAACTCGACGTGGCATTGACTCAATAAGACAGTCGTCGGAACTCATATTTTACGGAGAAGATATGATCACGAGGGGCCGACCAGAAAATAATGAAGAAGAAGATGATTTGGTCTGACCCTGTTTCACAGAAAGATGATAATGATTTGCAACTTTCATCAATGGTTTTCTTTCCTATGCGCAATACTTTCACAGATTTTGGTAAATATAGCATGGATATTCGGGAAGATGTAAAGGTTTTCTTAAAATATCTCAATTTTTCCGCATGTTTTTTGTTTATAACATGCAGAGTTTTCAGCCAAATTATCCAAAACTTACAAAATACGTGGCGATATGTTGTTGAACAATTGTATTAAAATTTGAAGTAAATACATTGAATATTAAGGGAAATATGAGTATTTGTAGAAAATCATTTTTTACTGTTCCTGTGCGAAACATAGTGTAATTTTTCTTTTATAATTTGGAAGCTAGATACATTGGATAGCCTATATAAAAATTCTAGTCGAATACCATTAAGATTTAGAAATTATATCGGCATTGCAGCGAGTAGAATTTCTGAGATTTCCAAGAGAAACAAAATGATGAAGGTTTTTAAACAAACTGATATTTTTTTAGCTTTTATCTCTAAATAGTAATCGCCGAACTGAAATTTAAATTTTGTATTTTATTTATAAGTATGTATGGTAATAAACATATTCAATCTTTATAAAACAAAATTATTAAAAAATTCAACTTTAAAACATATCAGTTTGTGGGAAAACCCTCGTCATTTTGTTTCTCTTGGAGCCCAGCAGAAATTCTTCTAGCTGCAACGCCGATATCTTTCTAAGTCTTAATGGTATTCGACTGGAATTTTTATATAAGTTACCCTATGTATCTGGCTTAGAAATTATAAAACAAAAATTATACTATGTTTCGCACATGCGCAATAGAAAATTATTTATTACAAGTACTCATATTTCCTCAATAATTTTCGAAGTATTTACTTCAAATTGTAATACAATGCTTCACTAGCATATTCTCACGTATGCTGTAAGTTTCGTTGAATTTGGCAAAAGACCTCTGCATGTTCTAAGCGAAAAACACGAGGAAAAATTTGAGATATTTTAAGAAATTTTTATATCTTCCCGAATATGCATGCTATTTTCACCAAAATTCATGTAAGCATTGCACACAGGAAGAAAAACCATTGATTAAAGTTGCAAATCATTATCAGCTTTCCGTGAAACAGGGCGAGCCAAAATCATTTTCTTTTTTATCACTTTCTGGTCGGTCCTCTCGTGACCAAATCTTCACTGTAAAATGTAAGTTCCGACAATCGTCGGAACTTCCCTCGGCTTGTTCAGTCAATGCCACGTCGAGTTGCTGCACTTCCCGGGCAAAACGAGATCCCACACAATATTAAAATGTATTCCTTGACTTATGGCACTTAGTGTATATCAGAGCTATCTACTTTAAGAAGCAGTGCACTTAATAGTATTATTTTGCTGATATGTATATTAATAGCATTTTTAGTATGCATTTTTTTTTATCTTTGATACTATGTTAAATGTGTCACCAGGCAATTTCCATCTTATTTAAGGCCGAAAAACAACATAGTATCATTTTGCCAGTTATCTTTTTACAGTGCACATAACCTTTTTAATCTGACAATATAAATGAAAGCCAATTTTCAACGGAACATCCCTTTCAGCAACAGATTCATGATTTTTAGTTGGCCCCTTGTGCCGCATAGGTGTGAGATTTCTACGAATGTATCAAAGCAGCTGAAAGTAGTAATGATTCACTCGCAAAAACGGTTTTTTATTATTAATATCATACTGGCAGATGTGGAAATAATTTTTAACAGTGTTTTGTCCTAGGTCACGCAACAAATCAATGTTTGTTCACAATATATGAGCTTCTGACAGAAACGTTTGTCGGTGTAAAACTAGACCTACCTAAACATAAATCGTTTTCGTGCTAAAACCAGTTTCAAAGGCGAACGTGTAGCTATTTATCTCGTAAGTTAAATGCACAATTAATTCTTTTAACATGCAGAATAAGTTTTATATGTAAAAGGTGCCAATTTATATTTTGGTGAATTATTAACACTAACAAAATCAGTCAGAAATAAAATTTTAAATATTTTTACTTGTTTCCCTTGTAACAAATACAAATACAGCAGAACTCCGGGAATCCGAACCTCAGGAATCCGAAATTTCGGATAATTCGAGCATATATATATATTTTTAATTTTCTGAAAACCTTTTACTGAAAATTGAAGGGAAAATAACAATTTCGAATCAGAAACAAAGCTAATGTTTATTCCTAATTTGAAAGAAGTATTCGAATTGGTCTTTAAGAATGAATACAGCACCTTAATAAGTAGAAACAAACTCAGATACCTTCTTTTTACCCTTAACTTGTTTGCCACTGTCCCGTGCGCATAAACGCGTGCTCTTTCCATACGCCTTCACAGAACGCCCAGAGTCGATACTCTGCTGCATTTGGTATACCAAGAATTTTTTTACCGAATTTCCCGTAATCCGAACAGAGGTTAGGTCCAATTAGCTCGGATTCCCGAGGTTCTACGGTACTTCGTATA
>BGPR01013353.1:0-41999 GCA_013235015.1 Araneus ventricosus
CTGTTGTACTTCGTTCAGTTACACGTATTGCTCCTGGGGTGATAAATGTGTTGAGATAAGGATGACTTTTTTATCCAGAGGAATTTGCAGAAGCAGAATTAGCATCAGTTTCGAAAACATTTGGCTCCGGTGAAGAGGTTAAGAGTATTCTGCCTTGGGTAATGGGTGCAGCTCGCATTTTTGTTGAGTTCTATCAGGTCTACACAAATCTTACATTACCGTCACTTTTTGGTACGATTACTACCGGTGCACACCATTCTGTCGGTTTAAGACAGGTGTGATAACCTTTTCCCCTACCATTCTTAATTCAGCTTTGAGTTGCTTTAAAGAGGAATCGGTACACGTCTGGGACAAGTGATAGCAAATGGAATAGCTCCTGGTTTCAATTTGATAGAATAGCATCCCTTCATTACTCAAGTCCTTTGAAAAGTTCTGGAAGTTACGGATCAGCTGCAGAAATCTGGCAAATAGAATTCAGAATTTGGACCCAAGCCAAGAGAAAACAGTGCAGGTTTGCCAAGAAACACGTTTGAAGATTGAAATCACATAGATTTCTTCAGTGCATCTCTTTCCTTAGTTCAATATTTGTCTTGAATTTAAGTGTTTTCAATGGATTTCTATCTGGACCACATAGAATTTTATCGTGGTGGTTCTAATTTAGCATTTTGGAACACATTCACAACTTATTTGCAGGCAATACAGTGTGATCGGCTCCAATATCGATTTTAAATTTAATGTTTTTATGGTTTACTTGAACCGTAACTGTCAATCTATGTTAGTTTTGTTTTACTCTCGAGCTGTACTACTAAATATACCAGTATCCTGTTTGGTTGCGTAATACAAACCTTCGCATAGTGTCTATTTTGAACATTGTCTGCATCTGGCATCCCTAGCAGGACACACTCTTTATCATGTCTTTGTTACCGCACCATTTACATTTTATACAAGCAGGGATTCATTTTCATTATTTTCCTGTAAATCAGGTTTTCTGACTTTCACATTTTGTTTCCTTGCCCCCCGAGCTTGGTTTCTGTTTCAGAAATTTTGCCGGTTTATTTGGCGAGATAGCGTTAACGGACGCATTGTCCTTTTCGATCATTTTTTCCTGTTGTTCCTTGACCACTTCACTGAGTCGAACTCTTTCAATCACTTTTGTCAAAGTTAGGTCGGCGTCCAACTGCAACTTTTCACTTAGATTCTTGTCGCGTATGCCAACCACAATTCTATCCCGAATGAGTTCGTCGTGTAATACACCATATTCACAGTGTTCTGACAATGTATACAAAGCGGTTATAAACGTATTGACTGATTCACCATCGAGCTGTACACGTTTATTGAACTGTGCACGTTCAAAAATAGTATTTTTCTTAACAACAAAATGATCATTAAACTTTTTCAACACAATATCAAAGTCATCTTGTTCCGTTTCGCATAAACCGAAAGAACTAAAAATATCCTCTGCTTGTTCTCCCATAATATAGAGTAAAGAATTTACCTGTTCCTTTCCTGTTTTGGTCGATAATCCGGAAGCAATCCGATATCTTTCGAATCTCATTTTCCATTTTGACCAGTTGCAAGGCGTTGAAAACGTAAAGTTCTCCGGAGGATTTATATTCAACGCTGCCATAGATACTTCCGTTTTCGTTCTACCGAACTTCGTCCGACGATGTTTTTAACAATAAAATGTTCGCGAACTTCAAAAATAATTAACCGCTGCCACCATGTGTTGTTTGCGTGTTGAGGCTTTATGTAACTAGGCAGCTTTTTA
The DNA here is from genome assembly GCA_013235015.1 of Araneus ventricosus. Lineage (NCBI taxonomy): Eukaryota > Metazoa > Arthropoda > Arachnida > Araneae > Araneidae > Araneus > Araneus ventricosus. The sequence goes on from BGPR01013353.1 coordinate 1,769, forward strand.
ACACAAATAACATTTATTGACGCACACACAACAACGACCGGTTACAAGCATTCGATTCTGAACATAAACACAAACCGCGCTACAGTTACAGTTAAGCGCGCGGTTCACAGGCTTTGCTTATAACACAGAATCACCATCGAGCTGTACACGTTTATTGAACTGTGCACGTTCAAAAATAGTATTTTTCTTAACAACAAAATGATCATTAAACTTTTTCAACACAATATCGAAGTCATCTTGTTCTGTTTCGGATAAACCGAAAGAACTAAAAATATCCTCTGCTTGTTCTCTCATAATATAGAGTAAAGAATTTACCCGTTCATTTCCCGTTTTGGTCGATAATCCGGAAGCAATCCGATATCTTTCGAATCTCACCTTCCATTTTGACCAGTTGCAAGGCGTTGAGGTAAACCTGGAGTTTACGGTGCCGGCCTGCTCCTAAAATTTCAGAACTCTGTGTTTGGCTTTATAGCCACTGGTAGCACTTCAAATTCACAATCCCGAAAAAATGAAATATACTCATTGTGGGCTTATTTATGATTGTAGTGATATGGGAAATGACATCAAAAAAATTTGACAGCTTGAGTCAATAGGAATTAAAGATGATCCTAGTTACAATGAGGTAGATCAATCTTTAGAGACATTTGAAAAAACTGTTCGCTACAAGAATAACAGTTATGAGTTTGAATTACCATGGAAAAGGGATTGGCATGAGCTTAATGACAATTATAGTGTTGCGAAAAAGAGACTAGATTTACTTGTTCGGAGATTTAAAAAAGTCCTGATTTAAACTTGCAGTATCGTGAAACCTTGCATGACTATGAGAAGAATGGCATAATAGAAAAGGTGCCTAATCCTGAAAAACCTATAAATAAACCAGTTTTCTATATGCCTCACCAACCAGTGTTTAGGGATTTGAGTTTGACCACAAAAATGCATATTATTTTCGATGCGATCTCAAGTCATAGCTTTCAGCACTTGAGTTTGAATGATTGTCTTTGGCCTGGCCCAAACTTGAATTCGAACATATTTGATATTCTAATAAATTTTAGATTGAACAAATTCGCAATTATATCTGATATTGAGAAAGCGTTTTTACAATTAACACTAGCTGAAAAAGACAGATGCAGTGCGTTTCCTATGGACAGAAAATGATACTCTTCAAGTTTATAGATTCAATCATGTACTCTTCGGAGTAAGATCCACGCACCTGAAAAAATTCCATAATGAGTTGCCGACCACGACAGAATGTTTGGATCGATGTTTTTATGTCGATGACTTCATTTCTGGAGCTGATAGCTTGCAAGATGCATTAAAAATTTCTGCACAAGCTGTATCCATAATGAACCAAGCTAGCATGGTGTTGAGGAAGTGGACAAGAAATAGTGACGAATTGAGGCAGTTGTGGAAACGTGAGGGTTTAGAAACTGAACTGCAAGATAACCCTATTAGTCTGAGAGTCAAGTCAACCAAAGTTTTAGGTTGCTGTGGAATACTGTTGAAGATTATCTGATCGTGGGAACGCAGAGTTTAGTGGACAGCCTATCAAACAACGAGATTACGAAACGTCACCTTCTGCGTGCAATAGGAAAGATTTTTGATCCACTCGGTCTACTTTCTCCATTTACCATTCGTGTGAAATGCATCCTCCAAGTTTTGTGGATGAAGGAAATTTCTTGGGACGAAGAACTGCCCCCAGATATTCAAAAAACGTGGTGTCAATGGCTTTCCGATGTTCCTCGTCTTTCCGAACTACATATCCCTAGATATGTGCTCAGTTCTTCTACGGGAGAACCCACTGATGTCTTTTAATTTCACTGTTTTTGTGATGCCAGCCAAAAGGCTTATGGTGTTGTTATATATACAAGAGTTGTGAAAGACTGCAACGTCGAAGTGAACCTTCTAGTGTCAAAAAGCCGAGTTGCTCCTCTAACCAAAATCACCATGCCGCGACTCGAATTACTAGGTGCATTGCTTGCCGCCCGACTAGCAAGCAAAGTCAAGCCAATAGTCGATCTCAAAAGGCCTTCTAAAGTTTTCTTTTGGACAGACTCTAAAATCATATTACATTGGACCAAGGGATCGAGTGAGAGTTGGAAGTCATTCGTGTCCAATCGAGTGACCGAAATTCAGAGTCTGTGTGATACAAGTGCCTGGGCTCATTGTCCTGGGAAACAAAACCCTGCTGATTTCCTAAGTAGAGGTGTAAATGTTGAGATTCTGCTAAATGGTTACCTTTGGTGGAAAGAACCTCAGTTTTTGAGAGAAGTTGACTTTTCAGCAGATACAGGTAATGATGATGCTTCAATCTCATTACATGACATTTCTGATGAACTAAAGAAAACTAGTGACTATTCTCCACTTACCTTAACAGTTCTTAATCATAATTTTTTGATTGATGATATTCTTAAAATAAGTGATAATTATATGAGTATAATTCGTGTTATGTACTATATCCTTAGATTTATTCATAATGTTAAAAATATTGAAAGACTTGCAGGTCATCTTACCATAAAAGAACTGCAACGAGCTGAAATATATTTAGTTCAATTGGTTCAACAAGGTGAGTTTGCAGAAGAGATTAAAAATCTCAGAAAGGGTGTTACTGTCCCCAGCAATAGTAAGGTAAAATCCTTAAATTGTTTTTTAGATTAGAGCGGTATTTTACGAGTTGGAGACAGATTAAAATATTCAGATTTGAGTCTAGATGAGAAGCATCCAATAGTCAGCACCCACTTACATTGCTTATTGTAAGATATTATCATTTAAAATATTTACATGTAGGTTCTAATGCTTTATTATATCATATTCGACGTAAATTTTGGATCATAAATGGTAGAAATGTATGCCGAAAGGTCGTCTTTCAATGTATTACTTGTTTTAAAAACAAACCTGTGTTAGAGAGTCAAATCATGGGAGATTTACCCAGAGAACGAGTTACACCTTCTTTCCCTTTTTGTTATGTCGGAATAGATTTTTGTAGGCCCTTCCACATAAAATTCAAAAACCAACGGAAGGGAATACTAAATAAAGTGTATGTTTGTATATTTGTATGCTTAAGCACAAAAGCTATTCATTTGGATTTTGTATCCGATCTTACCTCAGATACCTTTATCGCGTGTTTGAAACGTTTTTTCAGTCGTAGGGGAAAATCTTCAAAAATATTTAGCGATAATACTAAGAACTTCGTTGGTGCAAGCACTGAACTGAAAAAATTGTATTAAATGGTTAGCCATCCAAATGAAACTTTAGCTAATTTTCTTTTAAGTGAGAACATTGAATGGAAGTTTATACCTCCAAAATCGCCGAACTTCGGTGGTCTTTGGGAGGCTGGGGTCAAATCATTTAAACATCATCTGAAACGTGTTATTGGGAATGCTCATCTGACTCTGGAAGAATTTCTCACAATAATTCTAGAGATTGAGAGTGTTCTAAATTAAAGACCCCTTACCCCCCCCCCTGTCAACCGAGTTCGACAATTTTGTAACTTTATCACCCGGTCATTTCCTTACAGGTAGACCTTTGTCTTCAGTTGTTGAGCCTGACCTCCTTAATATATCAGAAAATAGACTTTCTAAGTGGAAAAAAATTACGAAATATAGTCAACAAATTTGGAGGTTGTGGAAAAAAGTTTATTTGAACACCTTACAGCAACGTAGTAAATGGATGTTTTCCAAAAGTAATGTAAAGCTAGGTGCACTTGTGTTGATCAAAGATGAAAATATGCCCAGTGTAAAGTGTCTAACTGGCAGAATATCTGAAATAATTATCAGTAAAGATGAAAAGGTAAGAGTAGTCAAATTTTTGTTACCTACTGGTAGAACACTTAAAAGAAATGTAAGAGATGTATGTGTTCTTCCCATAAATGATTAGATTTTCTGTATGTAAAATGTATCATTGCAATGTTATTATTATATTACTCTTGTGTTTAATGTATTTATATCGTCATGTGTTTAAAATAATTGTGTTTCTTATTATTAGTGTATTATGGACATATTATTATATATAAATATGCTGAAACCCTTAAGGTTTCAAGGTCGGCAGTGTTAAGAAGTTGGAAACATTTTATCCAATAGGTGGCGCGCATGACTTGTGTGTTGCATCACCGGGAGTCATTGTTACTTCTAACTGTCAGTGTAAGTTTGTGATCGTAATAAAGAGTTGGTTATTGGAAAGTAGAGCGTAATCCTTTTCTAGAGAAATCAAATCCACACCAGAACCAGCAAACCCATTCGTGATACTGTCCAATTATGTATTAAGAATCATTCTAAAAGTCAAGGAAAAATAAAGCCAGAAATGAAATTAAGGCCAAATGAAAATTCCTAAGGCCAAGGGCTTTTTAAAAAGGCCAATATGGCAACCCTGGTTGGCATAATTATTCTATATTACTCTTTTTGGCGACTTCTAAGGTTTGTTTGGCGGTTAAGCTTTTAACCATATGATTTAGCTAATTCCAATAGTTCTATTTCGAATTTAAATGCTTTAAGAGCTTTTTTTAAACCGATTTAAAAAGAAAGGACTACACTAACTTTTTATGTACTAAAGAAAGAAGAACCGATTTGAACTTGGCTCTTGATACAGTTGCCAAATAGATTTGGCGATTGCTTAATGGGTCTATTCTGGTACCCCCGGTTGTGTTGGGAGACGTCACTTTTTCCGCACGTTAACTAAGGGAAAAGTGACTTCTCCTAACCCAACTGTTCTTCGATATCCCAAGCTTAAACTCCCAACTTTTGATGGGAATATCAAGAACTGGTTAGGATATTGGGGCCAGTTTAAAAAGATCGATACCGATCCTAATTTGGATGATCATGATAAATTTGCGTATTTATTGCAATCAATGGAAAAAGGATCATCTGCCGAAGAGTTAATTAAAAGCTTTCCGCCCGGTGGTGAAAGTTATAGCAAAGCTTTACAACAACTACAATCACGTTTTGTTAAAGAAGACCTTCTGATAGAGGTATATATTAGAGATCTTCTTTCGTTAGTGTTATTAAAGAATTCTGAGCAGAAATTTTCTTTAAGAAAACTCTATGATAATTTAGAATCAAAACTTAGAGTGTTAGAAGTTTTAGGTGTTGCTAGAGATAAATATGCCGCGATGCTGTATCCTTTATTCGAATCGTCGTTGCCGTATGATACACTAAAAGCATAGCAGAGATTCCGAGTTATTAATCGCGGTCATAGAGAGACCGAAAGTAGTGAACCAAATGATAAAAAAGAGTCAATACATCCAGGGCCGTACCGAGGTGATCCCGCGCCCTTGGCGGAACAGGCAAAGCTGCACTTCCCCCTTACGTGACACATTTTCATTAATATTTCATCCCTTCTATAAAACCCCTACCCGAAAAAACTACATTCCTGCAGATATTTTTATATACAAATTTAGCATATTTTATGTTTTATTAAATAGGTTTAATAAAAATTACGTATTCTTAAAAATACTTTAATGAACTATATGCATGAAAAATGCTGTACACAACAAAATAAATATATCATCAAATAAATTACAAATTGCACATATTTTCTAAAAGACAGAAAATAAAACAAAATCTATATCTTATTGCTTATTGAACATTGGCTTTTGTGTGATGCATAATAAAGAAGAGAATTTATTTCCTTCGCACTATGTATAGTGTATAGTACATAAATTACTAATTAGAAATAAAAGAAATTAGAGCTGAAATTAAGAGTTGAGTATATATGAGCTGAATTCAAATTTTATTAATATCAAATGACTTTTTTCTAGATCAGAGGTTCCCAACCTGTGGTACGCGTACCCCTGGGGGTAAGCGAGGAACAAGTTAGGGATACTCAAAAGCGATTTTGGTAATGGCGGAAAGCACAATATATAAGAATATTCTTGAATTTCGTTTCATCAGGTTCGTTTGAAAAATGAAAATCTTACGAATTCGAAAGCCCATTATTTACGAAATAAGAAAAAGAAGAAAGTAGCTTAATATCTAGTAATTGAGTAATTGTTAGTTTTCGTCATGACCGGCCGCCACGACTTCATCGGGCACTGTGGTCCCCGCATAATAGCCCCCATTACGAGTGGAACATGCAACGACCCCCAATTTTACCGGGGTACGACCCGTCATCGGAGATGGGCCCTAAGAGTCACACCACCATTACTGTATCCACTAAGGGAGCAAGAAGCTGTTTACTTATCCGGCAGCTTTTCATCCGTGAACTTCGCCATGCTGGTATCATGCGATTAAATATGCGATTATGTAAAAATAAGGAAATTAGTGATAATGTGATTAAATAAGGAAATTAGTTTGTCATTTTAAAATTAAGAAGTATTGTTGCAAATCATACATTTTTTAAATTTCTTTAAATTAAAAAAATGTACAGTTATTAAATTGGTATCATTAAAAAGATATTTTTTTGAATTTTAAAATAACGTAAAAAGTCATCTTTTTGAGATGATAATTTTGAAAAATACGGCGAAAAGACCGCAAAATCTTGCCTACTTTTTTATTAACTGAAATTTTAATTATCTTTTGAACTTTGAAAAGTTGATAGTGATTCTACTCTTGTTTTGAAGAGCATATGCGCCAAATTTCATCAATATCAAGCAAAAATGTTGATTTTTTTAAAAGACAAATAACATTATTCTTTGTATACATTATTGCAGAATAAAATTTTATGGCTAAATCAGTTACAATTTTCAAGGCAAGTAAAATCAAGGAGGTCACGTATTTGGTGTAGAATAGTTACATTAGATTTTTTATGCAATAAACTCTAACACGAAATACTATAATATTAATTTTATATTTTTCTTGTAATCATGCTTTTGTATGCATATTTTGACTACTAATAAAAGCGCATGTACGCATAGGTGACTGTCTGTTGGCGTTCTACAAGACAGACCGTTGAGCCTAGAGTTGCCAAATTTGGTACAAACCTACTATGAAGTGTGGCAAAGTACACTTCAGTGAGTTTTTAAAACTTTGATTAATTGAAACTTAGGAAAGAATTTTTTTGGAGATGTTCAGCGATAATAGCCGGATATATTATCATTTAAAATAATTTCTACACCGTCTTATATTTCAAAAAAAATATCTTTCAAATGATAACAATCTAGTTGTCGTGTAATTTTTTCTTAAATTTGACAATTTTTTAAAAAATATTTTTATGTATAATTTACAACAATGCTGGATTGAAAGTCAAACCAATTTCACTGATTCATCATATCTTTAATTTAATATTTCTCTTAATGTTTAATTTAATCTTTCTCTTAGGTTAAAAAACGTTATATAAAATTTATTTTGATTATTACAATATAAAACCTTCTTTTATTGTAATGAAATGCTGCCATTTTCGTTGCTTTTCCAGTTTTTTTTAGTCTACTTTTTTGTTAATTCTTTGCTATTTGAAATAAATTTACTTTTTATTTTTATAGATTTAATTTTTAAATATGATCTAAAATTCATTTTTTCATTTAGGGCAGTTAATCTTCAATGGAAACCATATCATCTATTTATTTGTAATAATTAGATAAAACATTCAAGTTATAGTCAGATAAATAAAGTGTAATAAATGTAATTCAAATCTGAATTTTGTATAATCGAAATAAAAATTAGTTTTCATTGAATTTAATGATATTAAAGAGCCATTCTGCCTAAGACTTTTTTAACAATTGAATGTAAAAATTAAAGTCATTAATTTTATTAGATGCAAAACATATTGCCTTAAAATTTATTTCAAATTAGCTTGCAAAAAATTAAATAAGTTGATGTTTTTAAAATTGGTTGGCATAAATAATATATAATTAATGAAATGGGCTAATCAGCTGGCAGTAGAAGGCGGCTAGTATTTAATACAACATAAACAATTTAAAAATATAGAAATAATTTGAGCTCACCTCTTTAAAACCAATTTATCTTCTTAGAAAAGAATGAAAATGTCCAAGTATTTCTTTATGCGCTCACTCTCTGATGAAACAAAAACAGAAATGCAATATTTCCTTCGTATTACTTGCCACTAAAGAAACACCAAAGGACCACTCGTCCAATAAGGACGATGCCCCTTTATCCCTTCCTAAAATATATTAAACAATATAAAATAAGACCTCCCCACCCTGAAACATAAAACTCTAAGAAAAACCGCGATTCCCCCTTTCCTTTTGAGCTTTTAGTAGTCAAATTACGTGAATTTTTTGCCCTTCCTCCCCTCTTATCATATTCTTAAGGCAGGCGAGTTTCCTTGTCCATCTATTTTACGACTGTAAAATGCGATGCAAAAAAAGAAGAAAAAGCATGTTGTTTTGCCATCTCTAGGCAAGAACCATACCCATGGTCAAAGAAGGACATTTTACACCTTGCTGGAGGGACCCTTTTTTCCTGCGGCAGCAAGAAACTCAAAGTGCTCATTGCCGCATCAGTTTGTAACATAAAGATACTTGCTATTTTGTTCCAAGAAAAGGAGCAGGCTTTTCTCTCTCTGTGCAAGGGGGTCACAGACAGACAAGCTGGCAACTTGACCACTGGACAAAACAACTAGTCACTCCCGTAAAGTTTAGAAAGTCACTGAAGACTTATTCTCAAATTCTTTTTTATTTGCACAGCAGATCGTACCAATCTGATTCTTAAACTAAGTATTTTAAATGATCAATTTTGCGCCCCCGTTCTGCCTGCGCCATTGGCGGGGGCCAATCTCGCCACCCCCTCGGTACGGCCCTGAATACATCGCATGGATTTAGATGGTTTGCTTTCATTTTTGCTCGATGAAATTGAAGGAGAAGAGAGAGTATCTATAGCGACTAAGTGTTTTACAAAATATCAATCTCCTAAGCCCTGGAATACTGATCGGAGCTGACATTGCAGGAAAATTGATGATCGGAGGTTTTAAACTGCTTCCCAGATAGCAATTTTAGTTTGCAGCAAGCTTGCCACAAATTTGTCATGACAAGAGTGCAAGTTTGCGACAAATTTGTCGTGACAAGAGTGCAAGCTCGCAGTAAGCTTGCAGCAAGTTAACGAAAGCTCCGAAGTCACCATGAAACGAACTTGCAGCAAGTTTGCCGTGTCAAACTCATTGCAAATTATAGCAAAAATAGAACACGAACACAACCTGGGATAGAACTCGCGACCTCCCGGTTCCGAAGCGGAGACGCTACCATTGAGCCAGTTGAACTCTGTGAGTAGAAGATAGATTTCGCTAATACATCGTTCGATTCGATTCGTATACGATTTATTTTTAACTATTTTCTGGATTTCATTAATTTTTTGAGTTGAGAATATGATTTGAAGTAAAAGAGAGAGAGCGATTATCGCTAATAACTACTTTTTGCTAGTAGAATAAATTATGAAATTAGAGTTAAAAGTAATTACTTTAAAATGGGACAAAATGTCTAGTTATTATTGTTCAACAAACACTGACTGTTTTTTAGATTTAATTTTGTTTATAAACGTTAAAATTTCAACATTAAGAAAAAGGGGACATAGTTTTCTTTAAAGTGAGAGTGATATATTTAGTAAAAAGATAGAAAATGTTTCAAAAAATTTTTTTTATAAAAAAGTTATTTTTTTCACAAATTATCATTGATTTATTGAATTAATAAAAAAGAATTACGGTCTAGGAGATCCTATTAAAAATCGGATGTTTTTTAAAACAGAGACAAAGATAATTATCTCTTTATTGTGCTATCTTTGCAGGAAGCTTGTTTTGCAAAATTGCAGCAAGTTTGATTTGCAAAGAGGTGGCGCTACTTGTCACATCGAACTTGCTACAAGTTCGATTCAAGTTTGACGCGTCAAATTTTGCCAAGACAAGTCAAAATCAAACTTGCTGCAAACTTACGTGCTATCTGGGTTGCTTCAGGTCCTGTCGCGGACGCCAGATGTTTAAAACTCTCTCTAAATTGTTACTCTAAAACTAAAATAAACTCTTCTTTATTTAGAGTATGAAAAAAGAGTTTATTTTAGTTTTAGAGTAACAATTTAGAGAGAGTTTTAAACACCAACCGAGGGTACCAGAATAGACCCTTAAATCGGAAGGTTACCGGAAAACGGTCTGTGAATCCAAAATAAACAACCAGGAAACTCGTCCCCCAGGTAGCACAACATGTTGAACGATATTGTACAATATTGTTCGATATTATATAATATTATATAGTATTATACATTCTTGCAAATATTGTGTAATATCATACAATATTGTTCAATATCTTTGTGCTACTGGGGCCATACAGTAAGAACCTGAGAACATTATCATATGAAATAGTTCTGATTCCGGTCAGAACACACGATGAAGAAAATATTATAATTATTATTGACCATTTCAGACACTCTTCAAAGCAGGAATGGCGCTAGAGTTTGCTCGATGGAGGGGCCGATTTGCCCGACAGGGGGGCCGATTTACCCGACAGGGGGGCCGATTTACCCGACAGGGGGGACGAGTGTAATGAAATTGGTCTCAAATTTTCGCCAGATTATTATTTATCAACTACTGTTGAATACCCCGTACAAAAATTTTCGCCGACGGGATACAAAATTTTTCCCCGACGGGGGGGCACAGTATCCCCGACAGGGGGGCCCTGGCCCCCCCGGTCCCCCCTCTGGAGCCACCCCTGCTTCAAAGTTAACAGAAACTGTTCTTTTGAAAAAAGCTTGTACATTAGAAATTGCACAAATTTCAAAAGAAAATTGATTTCAATATATTTTACATATATTAATATTGAAATCCTTAATAGCATAAACAGATATTCTGATACCCCGGTTGGTGGGAGACGTCACTTTTCACTTCATTAACAGGAAAGAAGTGACAGAATAGACCCTAATATCAGGAAAATAACTACAATGCTGATGAAATAATGCATGGGGGAAAAGGGAATTCATGCATCATGAATTAGGGAAATGGTAGACCAATCAAAAGAAGCCTCTTCGTTTTGGTTTGTATTGTGTTTGTTTATATGGAAGTAATAACTCATTTCGACCGATACGGTTTGAAGCTGCGAAAACTTAAATGATGATATTTTAGTTGAGATTAAAGATGATTAAAAGTTTAAAAGGTATGGCTAGTGTAATTCTCATTTAATTGCGGAATGAGAATTGTAAATAAATTAATGATTTTAAAATGTATTAAGCTTTATCATCATTAACACCTGACTTTTTATTGTATTGTTTTTATATTAAATTTTTGTTGTTTAACCTTTATTTTCTTACATCAAAATAACATAAAAAATAATATTTATTTTTATAATTTATATTATCGCAAGCTTTTTGAGGGCTCTTCCGCGAAATAGTTTTTTTTTTATCATATAGTAATCTGTATAAAGCTACAGAAAAAACTACGTCTTTTAATTTTGAAAGCCTTGTTCCAATCGTATATATATCTATACATCAGTTCCCGACAGTAATTAACAATTGAACACAGTGGTCGACAACCTTTTTTTTTCCCGCGAAGAGTCATTTTTACGATTATATTTTCCTACGTAGCAGCAAGTCACCAACTTGAAGTAAGATAAAATATATATTTTTCAAAACGAGCCTAAAATAATTTTTTTATTATTAAAATGAGTTTACTTTTTACTTTGTTTAAAGGTACTGTAATAAAATACAATTATTTATTATCAATATTTCAGTAGCCATAATTATAAAATATAATTTGTATAAATAAAAAATAAAGGAATTTAATTATTCTTGCATATAAATAATCATTTTTCTTTTGTCAAACATTATTCTATAATATAATTTCAAATATTTTATAATATATTTAACTGTTTGAGCTGGGCTGAGGTCATAAAAAATTTTGTATTGTTGTGATGAATGTCAAACCTCATGGCTTATGTAAACCAAAACACTTTAAGTTTACAGACTTTACTTCTGAGAATAAGAATCATAAAGAACTTTAGAATACTTGCATTAATTTAATAAAAAGCACACTGAAATAACTAGCCAAACAATGTTTTCAAGCATAAATGAATGACCACAAAAGTAGGAAAATTTTCAAGTCAGGAAGCAATGTTAAGGGAGATTAGGAACAAATAGCTGTAAGGATTTTAAATAGAATTAAGAATTCTGGTTTAGCTCTGGGAGTGGCTGTAACCTTATAGCACCCCTCCCTCCCCCAGATTTGCCACTGACCCTGCATGTATTTCCTGTTATATGGAGTGTATTATTGAGTCTAAATTCTTGAATCAACACTTTCACAAATAGGAACTTAAGAAGGGTTGCAAGATATTGACAAAGTTATACAATTAATTTCATACTCGTAAAGGTTCAGGTGAAAGTTGATGTTGTGCTATTACACAAAGAATATGCCAGTTCGCATCAGCTGTATGTATTATGGGTGTTCTGGTTAATTTCTTTCATTAAATGGGAAATTAAACATAAACTATCTGCATTTAGCGACAGATTTTATCACAATTTTCCTCCTCTCCAAGATCTTTACAAAAACCAAGAATGAACTTTTAAAATTTTAGAATAATAATTAAATTTCACTTCTTAAATTTTAGAGCAATAGAGTCGAGATATTTCAAAGTGGTAGGCATGTCTAATGATTAACTAGGATATTTCAATGTAAGAAATATTCTTTAGAAAACTATATAGTGAGTATGTATGGTTGTATATACGTTTATTTTAGCATTACTTCCGAACAGATGGGACAATTTTGATGAAAATTGGCTAACATGTTCCGTATTGACTGTCTAAAGGTACTATAGGAGTAAATCAATGCCATCTTGATCCCTGAGGGATGTTGCTGGGCAATTTTGATGCCCATTATTTCCTCATTGGCTGTCTAACTCTATCCCTCAAAGAGGTGAGTGGGTTTAGTCATTGAAATACCTATAACAAATTAGCCAATTCACATGATGTTTTGATTAGTTTATTCCAACTCGTCATACTAAAAGTATGGTGAAGCTAAATGTACTCTAATCAACCCTTCAGAATTAGTAGCCTCCAACCCACAATCTTCTGAATAGGGTTGGGAGTGAGTCATATAATGAATGAATCGATTAACATGAAAATGTATGCTTGCATTTCGATCTGCAAATATGGTGGTGTTAAATTGTCTTTAGTGAACCTTTTTATATACAGGGATGAGATTCTTCCACTTTTTGGCGGATTTCCGCTTTTTTGTTATTTTGGAGAAATTTTTCTTTTTTTTCCTCTCAAAATTCCGTTTTTTTTTTCTTCTCTTTTCTTTCCCCCCCCCCACAAAAATTTGCTTTTTCTTCCAAAAATTCAGCTTTTACACAAAGAAAAGAAACCTTCATATCTTCTGTTTTTGAAAGAAAATTCTGGGAAAATGTGCTTGACCACACAGCTTAACTCCATTGGCTAGGAAACTAGCTGATTCATCTTCTACTGACGAATCAACATTATATCAGCAAGCTCTACAAGGATGAACATTCCAACATAATATTCTATGCCATTCAAAGTATTTAGTACCACCTTTTTGCAGAAAACAAAACCTCTGTGGGATATTTTGCAAAAAAAAAGTGTTTTTTTGTATGAACATGTTGAAAAAAAAATTAGTTGAAAACTTAAGATCGTCTTCTAGGGTGTACCAAGATGAAGAAATTAAAAAAAAAAGGAACAAAAACAAATTAACTACATTAAAAAAAACTCCTGTCAAAAGAGGCGGCTAAAAAGCTGTGTGCAAATGCAGCGAAAAGCAGGGAATAAGACAAAAAAAATCTCAAAATAAGAAATAAAACTGATGATTTACGTAGGCATTCTAGAGATAATGTAGTCCCGACAACTATGCCAATAATTAAACAGAGAGATACTAATGAAGTTTGTGCAAAAACTTTAGCCTCTACTGAAAATAAACTTGCAGAGGTTGCAAACACATCCTTTATTGAAGAAAAATCTGTCCAAGATAGGAGCCCTCCAAAATAAGGGGTAAAGCGTGTTAATGGAGCTCTGTTACCAACAGAAGCCACACAAATAAAAAAAAAATGAAAGAAAACTGTACTTCTTTAACAATGAAGGAAATGTTTCAAAGGTTTCAAATAAGAATAATGCTAAATGCATCTGTCCTTGTAACTGTACAATTTCTCGACCCCTCTCACTTTATAAGGTGCAAAATCATTGTGCTGTTACTTTTGCAAAAAAGTATAAAAATAAAAGAAATAAAACAGATTTCAGTATATGATACATTATTATAATTTATAAAGAGCTTACTTTAAACAAAAGCACTAAGTGTGTAAAGAGCACTTTACACAATTGCACGAAGCAAAAGAAATTACTTGTCCTTATTTTTATTTATTTTTTTAGCTAACTTTTATCAAAAGGCTATTAAATATAATTCTTCTCAGACTTCTGTTGGGTGAATGTTGCATCTCAGTGATGTACAGGTGGTAAATATGTTTTAATGTCTAATTTTGTATTTTCTGATACCCCTGATGATGTGTTAAACTTGTTTGTTAACTTTTAATGTGAATGATTTAATAATAATTTAATATTTTTCTTATTTATACATACTGACTTATAAATAATTAAGTTATTGATTATTATAGTGTAATATTTTCATCATGTTGCATGTTCTGATGTTTTACTTCTTAAAACATCTTTCGCTTATAAATTATGGTACACATTTTTTGCTTGCGTATGATTTCAGTCTTTTTGCTTTTTTGTCAATCTCATCCCTGTATATAATAACTGCTCCCAAGGTAAATTGGAATGTTTGTTTAGAATAGCTGGGACAATTTTGATGAAAGTAATAAGCATTCTTCTTTTTGTTCAACTGAAAGTACTGTAATGGTAAATGAGCCCTAACTCTGGGATGGGTGGGGGTGAGTCATTGAAAGACATTTTATAAATAGACTCATAATCCTGCAATTTTATGTCCAGAGTTCTTGAAATGCTGTATACCGTATAATCAAATGAATAAAAATTATTATACTTTTAATTTAGGAATTATTTACTAGAATTTGAGCAATATTTCATTGATAAAATAATATTAATAAACACTATGTTACTTATATGATATTACATTTACATTTGCCTACCAAGGTTTTATAAATATATTCTGCTAGTATTATATAAAATGCATGTCACCAGGTAGGACCTTCACAGCAAAAATAAAGCTGTTACAGTTGCATTCAACATATGGTGAAATATCATATCTACGTTTCATGATCATGTGTAAGGAAAAAATGTGTGTGTGTTAGATAAAAAAATGTAAAACGCATCAGTGACATTAGTGAAAAAAATATTTATATAATATTAAGCTTGAAAGGTTTCAAAAAAAAATTTAGGCGATGTAAACAAATCTGATAAAATAAATCAAGTTCCAAAATGTTTGCATGTTCAAGACATGCATAAAAAAACAAAATTCCAGTTTTGGATTTGAAGGTCTTGCAGAACATTCTGGATTTAAAATTTGAAGTTTAAAAAACTTTTGTC
This sequence comes from Araneus ventricosus, assembly GCA_013235015.1. Classification (NCBI taxonomy): domain Eukaryota; kingdom Metazoa; phylum Arthropoda; class Arachnida; order Araneae; family Araneidae; genus Araneus; species Araneus ventricosus. The sequence goes on from BGPR01013353.1 coordinate 17,131, forward strand.
AGACCACTTGATTTACAGTTTTTGAAGTTGAGTGGTGATTACCAAGAATGACTGAAATATTTTTCTATGTATTTTTAGGAAATAGTGGCATAAATTGAGAAAGCAGCTAGAATATGGCAGCAGTAAGTATATTTTAGAATATTCTTATAATTTCGTTTTCTAAAATATACTTCTTTAAAATATTTAAAATCTTTATATGATTAAAAAACAAAAACTTACCAAAATAAATTTTAGAAATTTAATAAGTAGACAAAATTCTCTCTTCTTTGATAATTTATATTGGTACTTCTGTAAACTGAAAAACTGTACCTTAAAATTTAGAAGCAAACATTATAAGTGTAAAGTAATATATGAATCACATGAGATTTTTAAAGGGAGATTTCTGAATTTTTTTTTTTTTAAATTTTACAGGAGGAGAAAAAAAAATGATGGCATGTAAACAGCAATGAAATTAGGTTCCAAAATATCTTTAATGTGTTTCACAGTAAAAAAATAAACCTATTGATGTGTACCAAAAAATAAATTATTAACTTTTGCAAAAATTCAAATTTAACTTTTGCAGAAGTTGCCTTTTAACATCAAACAGTATAAATGCTGCAGAAATTTAAGTAATAAATTATTATAAAGCCAGGAATATCACTGAAACTTGACTAAAATTCACAATTTATTTATTTGTAAATTTAAATTTTTAAGACATAAAATAAAATTTAAAAGTTGTTCATTTTTAATTAAAACTCAAATTTAAAACATAAAAAATCAGGGAGAAATGATTATAAATCCCAAAATATCAATGAATCTCAAATAAAATTTAAAACTTATTTGTTTGCAAGTAAATTTAAATTTGAAAAGGTATTGGTTTTTAAGTAAAATTCAGATTTAAAGACAAGAAAAAAATCCAGGGGAAAATTAATATAATTAATAAATAATTCAAAAATTTGTTTATTTTCAAGTAAATTTAAATTTAAACTCATATAAAACAATATGAAATTTATTCGTTTTTAAGCAAAATTCAGATTTAAAAACATAAAGATGAATGATAAAAGTGGTATAAAGAAATTTTAGTCCTCTTGAGGATCACTTGTAGATCCTCATTGGATAGGTTTGTTGTTGTTCTTGAATATATTTTATAGTTTTTCCAATATCATCAATTTTTCTTGTCATAATCGTTCTCAATAATCGAAGCGACGGAGAGGCCTATTCCCCAAATTACAACAGAACTGGGAAGGACCATATACTGTTGTCAAGAAACTGAACGATGTTGTCTACAGAGTACAGAGGTCGCCTAACGCCAAGCCAAAAGTCATCCATATAAATCGCCTAGTTCCATACAAGGCCACTGATCATAGGTTCTAAGTAATGAGACTGCCGGGGCGTGCAGTCTTTGAAGAGGGGAGCAATGTTACAAAGCTATAAGGTCATTTCCCTGAGATGCTAATCTTGGTGATAAATTTGGCGAATTGGCAGCAAAGTTGGCGACAAAAGGGAATTTTCTAGAAGGGCCTCGAACTTTCAACCTATTTCTACTGGCTTCATGAACTTTCTGGAGATTACGTCACTTCCTACGTAATGAAGTCACTTCCTGTTGAAAAGTATAAAAGGTAAGCTCTAAAGCCAAGAAGAGTCAGTTGGAGTTTGCTCAGCAAGCAAGCTGGTGAGCTAACAAGAAACCTTTGAGTTCTGTGTTGAGATTTATTGGTAATCTCTGCTGTGTATTTTTACAGGTGCTGTTTTAATACTAGTGATGCGTTTCTTTTCCTAGAATATTTGTAAAATAAAGAGCTTTATTTTTTAAATCCTGCTTATTTGATTGCATTCACGTACACCCACATGACAATTTTGTTACATTAAGATATTGACTAAAAAAAACATAAAAGATAATTCTTCTCTTCATGTGAAGCATTTTTCGAATTGGAACTATATGTTTATCTCTAACGGTTTAGAAATTAGCTTTTGGACCATGATAAGAGTGGGCACCCTATATAATCAAATCTATATACTCAGATTTAAGCTTTTTTTTCAATATCATAATGTAGGTATATTTTGATCCATTTGTTTAATTGTTAGTCAAACTTTTAACTAAGTATTTTTATTAAATATTGCAAACCACTGAACTTATGTCTTCTAAATATGTTCATACAGGAGAACCCCTGAAATCCGAAATTCTGGATAATCCAAATACCTTTTTTTTAATTTGCTGAAAAATGAAGGAAAATAACAATTACAAACCAGAAACAAAGCTAATGTTTATTCCTAACTGAAAAGGAGTATTTGAAGTGGTCTTTAAGAATGAATGCAGCACCTTTTAATTAGTAGAAAAAAACTCTGTTATCTTCTTTTTACCCTCAACTTGCTTCCCACTGTAAGCCATGCGAATCGCTGAGTGCTTTTTCCGTACGCTTTCACAGAGTAGTAGAGTATTGTGCACCAGCTCAATACTTTACTGCATTTGGTACATCAAGAGTATTTTACCGAATTTCTCGGATAATCTGAATTCCCCGAAATCCGAAACAGAGGTCAGCCTCAATTAGTTCGGATTCCCGGGGTTCTACTGTATAATGTTGTTGAATTCTAGAATATTCAGCAGTATGTAACGCCCATTGATTTTTCATTGTCAAATAACTAAAGTTATGTAATACTATTTGTCTTTCTAACCAAAGTTCTTAATCTATACTTCAATAGTATAAAATTTCATTTTCTTATTTAAGAAAATAACTTCCTTTTTTTCTTTAATAATGTGGTTGAAAATTATTTTTGATATGGTTGCATAGCCAATGGCAGTATAGTGGCGTTCATTGCTGATATGGCAACCCAAATAAGAAGCCTATGTTGCCATCTTGCTTCTTAGCATTGCCTACATAGCATCCCTTGGGGGAATGTACTGGAAAATGGATTTCAATCAGTATTGTCTTTTCCAATTAATATTATGAGTAAATTAGAAGAGAAATATTGCTGAATGTCACACTGAGTCAAAGCTAACACAGTTGAAGGGGAGGAGGTGAATTTTTTTCAAGTGCAAAAGTTAATTGATGTCCATGAAAAAAACTTCCTTGGAATTTTCTGCTGAGTTCTACTGCGTAAATATTTTTAAAAAAGTAAACTGATAATGTTCAGATAAAGGTTTGCAAGATAATAGTGTTTGTTCTGTGTAACTTGTTGTTTAGGCTGAAATATAATTAACTAGTTCTTTTTGTTATACTCCTTTTTAAATAAATAACTAGAAACAAATCTTTTCTGTATTGACTATTCATTTTAAATGTATTAATTAAAAATTGTATCCAGCAATATATATGTATATATATAGTTTTAATTTTTTTTATAGGATACAACACAAAAAACTATTCAGAAAGTTGTTGAAGAAGGCCTTGAAGCAAGAAATCTCCTTAATTTCATTTCTGATGGGTCTATAGATGGTAAATATTGTTATTGGGAATTCTTATAAAAAATGTTTCTTTACTGAAAGTAGAACATTTTATTCTTCATTTTTGATTGCTTTTCCCTTTAAAAATGAAATTATCATTACTAATTATCAGATTTGATATTAATTTCTTGAAAAATTATGTGTACTATGTTTAGTTTTTTTCAGTTGTTGAAAAAAAGTACTGTGACAACAGTACATTTAGTTTACTGAAATTTATCTAATAAATTGCAAAGCTTTGGTTTGTTTAGAATACTTTTTTTAACCCTCTGCCTACTGCTTGATTTTGATACATTCTGGTTCTTAAATCTGGAACATTTTAATGGGATTACAGGATTTAACTGAATTACAGGGCATTAAGAACAAATGATGATGAAATAGACTTGTTGCGCCATCTAGAGGTAAAAGGAAATGTTGAAATAACGACTATTGCAATATTTTTAGCCTACACGGAGAAAAAGCAGGATCCGTATTGAAAATATGGGAAATAAACTTGTGCAAGCTATTTTCACGTGACTCGTATTAGGAGATAGATTTCGTATCTCGTGGAAATCACGGGAGCCGTACGTGGAGATTTAAGTTACAAATGGCTGTCTGTGGCCATTTGAGATACCATAGGCATTGCATGTATAGTTTACCCTATTTCATATGCATATTTCGAAAACAAAGATTCCTTACTTTCAATACATTAGTGGAGCTATTATGTCCCATATCCTCTGGCTAGCAAATCTGTAAAATATTTCTTAAGTTTTTTTAAAGTGTCAAATTCCCATTTCAGTTGTTACACATTACTACGCTCCTCTCCAGAATTGGAAATTAACATTTGAGCTCATAATATTGGGAAAGAAGGCTGCAAATTTGGTAGTTTTGGAAATTGCTGTAAGCAGTTACCTAAAGCTCATTTTCACTGAAACAGGGATATAGCATGTATCTGCTAGGCTTTGAGTAAAAAATTTTTATGTAATAATTTATATAATTATCTCATTTTTATGTAGTCTGCCCAAGGCTGGAAATTTTCATTCTTCAACATACAAGATCTTTTTATCTCTTTAGTGGCTTGATCATTGGAAGTCATTCAATTTAATCATGTTTTCTTTAGTTTTTATTACTTATTCATTCATTGAGTCAGAAGTCTAAACATTCAAGCTCAGAAAAGACTTAATCTTACTGTCTTAAGAGGAAAAACTTAATTTTAAATTCCTTACAAAAGCTAGTTTGTAGTATTCAAGCTCATCCCCCCCCCCCCATAGCATGCCTGTAATGCATTATATATATTTTTATTTTACTCCCCTTCTAAAGGTTTAAAAATTCTAAATATATGAGAGTATAGTCTGTTTAAATTTCAACCATGTGAAGATTCCTGACATTCTTTGCAAGGAATCGTTTGCATTCACAGCACCATTCTGTACACTACATAGTATGAGGTTAGAATACAATCAAGTGTCCCAGGCGATTGTGAAATATGATCATTCATATTGTCTTTAACAATATTTACTGAGGTTGTCAATCGATAGATATAAGAATTATATGATGACAGTGTAGTGAATGATAGCAAAGTCTGAAATTGAGTGATGTTTTTCACGGAAGAGCAGGAAAATGTCTATGAGGAATCATGCTCTGGTTTACCATCTGTAGGTAATCAGTGACGACCTGATGACAGCATTCAACACCCAAACTCATGCAACAGGAGATTAATGGTTTTAAAGTTGTCTTCAAAATTTCCACAAATTTCAATGTCAGTTTTGTTTCAAATTTCATATCAATTACAGGAGATGAGATGTAAGTGTTCCATGTGATCAAGGCAAAACAACAAGCAGTGGTGCGCATAATCACTGGTTAAAGGAAAATTGACACTTTGAAAGCCTAAGGTTATGGCAACAGTTTTATAACTGGAAGAATGTTTTTATACACTTTTTGCTGCAAGGAAGAACTATTAAACCAACTTTCTATTATGAGAGGCAAAGAATCCTTGATTGAGCGATCCACAACAAACAATGTAGAATGCTCTCAACCCATGTTGTACTACTTCACAGCATGCTTAAGCTCCAATTCAAAAGTCTAGTCTTTGCACCAAGTGAGTACCACCTTTTCTGCCATCTGAAGACCTTCCCAGGGAGCAAGCTTTTAGACACTAATAAAGGAAAATTATTATGAATGACTGGCTATCATTGTTAGAGGCAGAGTTCTCTGAGTAAGATATCCAAAAGCTCATTTTTTATTACAATAAATATTTAAATTGGTAAGGAAATTATGTAGAAAAATAGAGAACTAAATGTAAATTAAAAAAAAAATATTTCATTCTATTGCAAAATGGATCTTATTTTTAAAAAATTACCCTCATAATTTAATCTCTTAATCTAGTTGATTATATCATGATTCATTTTTTTTTCATGTTGTTAGGCTTAAATTTGTGTTATTAAATATAACTTTTCTTTCCATAGAGGTTGGAACATCAAAGAAACCTCCATTGTCTCCTCGTCCACAGTCTGTTTCTCCAAAACCTGCTTCCATGGATTCAAATAAAACTACAGATCCTCCTCTTTTATTAAGGAATAGTAAAAGGCGAGGAGCACTTTCTAGGCCCAAAAGTCGATTGAGATCTGCTTCTGCTGGAAGAAATCCCGAGAAAGATCTTCGTGCACGTTATTGGACATTTTTGTTTGAAAATTTGCATCGAGCTGTTGATGAAATATATCAGACTTGTGAAATGGATGAGAGTATTGTTGAAAGCAAGGTGACTATTTTCTCTGAAATATGTTTGTTTCTTATTAATTTTCCTTTCAAAATAAAAAAGATGCAAACTCTTTCAACATTTCATTTTTTTATTGTAAATTCATTGATACCATTGATACCATTAGTGATATATTGTTTTATCCTCTTTAATTTGTTTGTGGTTGCAAATTAAATGATTCTGGGCTGTTCTAATGATCCTTTTGTTTTTTATTTTGCTTTTTTTGTGTGTATGTATGTGTGTTCTCTCTTTTGTGTTATCTTCTTGCAATTCATTCTTAACTGGAGGTTCAGTTTGTGTTGCATTCAGTTTTTTGGAGATTATATATATTATGTCCCAACATGCTTGTATTTTTTTTTCTGTTCTTAAGTAGTGTTACCCTTCTGTTATTTGAATTAAGAGTTCTTATGTAGTATTAATGTTTGAAATTTATACTGTTTACTGTGTGTAGAACAAAAGCATACTTATAAGAAGCAATGCTTAGAGCAAATAACTAAAATTATGCCTTTGTCCTCTCCTTTTTTTAAATGTAAAAAATACTTGAATACATTTAAGGAAAGCAAAGTTATCTTTCGCTACCAATTTATCTTTTACCTTAATTAAAAGTTCAGTAGTGTTTCTAAATATATGGTTTCTTTTCTACCATTTACAACTGCATCTTTTTTATGTATTATCATGAGAGAAATTGGATGGGTAAATATTATTTTGCTGCTATTTATAATAAGCTTGACTTGTCCAAAGCAATTCTTAATCTAGGAGAAAGTTAAGGGTTTATTTATTTATTTTTTCCCCTCTTAACCATTATGGGGTTCTTCTAAGCCTAGCTTTACATCAATTTTCTAACCAACGAAGTCAATGATAACCTTAATTTTGTTGTATGGATTTTCTCTTCCGGTGCAACTTGCTGTCCAAAGATGTTCAAAATTCTACTAATCAGATTGTTGATTACTATAAATCTGAAGTTTTTTTAAAAAAAGGTTAAGCTATGTTTGTAAGTAATGCCACTAAATTTGCAAGCCATAAATATCTCATGTATATTATTATTCTCCCAAATAAGTTGTATAATTTATTCGCTTCTTTGTTGTTTATTTCTAATTTATATGATTTTTATTTCAAATTTTGAACATGATTCATGCTTTGTATGTCTCAACTAAACATTATGAATAACTATTATTTCTTTTCCAGGAAGCTATTATGATGCTTGAAAATTATAGTAAAGATTTTCATGCTTTAATTCAATATATAAACATCAATAAAAATTATGAAAGAACTGCTCCACCCAATCGGTGAGTTTGTAAACATGTTTTTTTAAACATAATTAAAAAATGTTGCAAATGCATTTTTTTTTTTCTTTTTACTTTCCTAGTCTTCGGTGTTCTTTTATTTGTGTTTTGATTTTTATCACTTATTAGACATAAAAAGCTAAATTTCATTGTTTGCTTTTTATAAACTTTCATTGTATGTATTTCAATTCCGTAATCTTTTAACAAACTTTCAATTGCATGCAATATTGTGGGTTTATGGATGTATTTCAAATATTTTCATTTTTGGTGATTAGGTTTCAAAACGTCTGTTACTAGGTCTCATCTAAATATAATACTCAAATATCCTTATTATTGAAGTAATAATGATGTTAAAATAAAATTGCAGATAAATGTTTTTAAACTTTTTTGTGATTTCTTACTTATATTTAATATAGCTGTGTAGACATCATTGAAGGGAGTTGCAGTGATTTCAAAAACCATTTATAGTAGTCTTCAAATGGTTTTTAAAGTCAATGATAGAGATGAACTGTTAGATTAATATTTTTAGATGATTTTCTTTTTTAACCGATTGCAATTCTTGAGCATCCCGGGAATGCTGCATACAAAGTTAGATATTCACCAATGAATGCCAAATTATAAAAAGCACCAAATTAGCAGTTGGACTTTTTATAACTTTGAAATGGGTATACCTGAAATTAAGAATGCAATTGATATGGAATCCCTGACACAATATTTTGAGGAGGACAGTGAAGCTGAAACAGACCATCAAGCTGAGAAAGTGAAAGTTATAGAATTTATAATTTGAGAAGTGTGGATGCAAAGGATTATTATACACATATATAATATATATGTGTGTATTACATGTTTTTGTCTCAGCCCTAATTATAATCAATATGATAATCAATATGTCTTCTGATATATTTGCAAATATTCACTTCTTTACAGGCCAACTTCCTTGGCTTGGGAAGTCAGAAAGTCTTCACCTGGAAAATCTCTTTTGAAAAATGTTTTTATTGAGAAACTAACTGCTGGAAATAGCAATGCAAAGAGAATACTTTGTTTTGATCCATCAAGGTATGCAAAATAGTTTATTTTGTTTACTATAATTCATATGGTGATTGAGGTGCCCTACCTGTTGAAATTGTATTTTTTTTTTCATTGTAATTGTATCATGTTCATTGAAATAGTATTATTATTATTGTAATTTTGTAAAACTACCGACTGCTAGATGGCGACGTTCTGAGAGAGTGCTCTTTTTAAACAGTTGACTGTACACAAACGATGATGTTGATGTTCATAAGGTGTTGTAAATAAATATAAGTTAGTATTTTTATCATATAGAGTCGGATTTGCTTCAAATCATGATACACATATTCATTTTGCATGACACACCAATGTCCCCCTAATGGAGTTAAAATTTTTGAAATTTAAATAAGTGGCTTAGTTAACTTAAAGTGCCCCTAGTCTCTTTGTGGTTTTTTTTTTCCAATTGACTGGAGGAAAAAAAATCTAAATTTAATAAAAGAATTCTTGTTAAATTTAATTTAAATTTAATTTTTCTCCGTGTCATCCGAGATTCAGGCATAAATTATAATTTATGATTTTATCTGCACTGCAATTATGAGTCAAAATTCTAAACCTTATTGCAATTATGTGTAACAAATCAATGAAAATGTAAATTGCATGCAATTTACATTTTCATTGATTCTTTGTGTTCCTCACTTCATTACCAGCTCTAAAATGTGTGTCCACTGTTTTTTTTTTGTTGCCAAGATAGGTGTAACAATATAAATCATTGTTAGAAAATAAAGATAGATGTTAGAGAAATAGTGGAAGATTAATTTTAAAATAATTCTTATATTGTAACATCCTTCCAAGCCCTGGTATCCATTAAGGATTATTAAGTGCATCCTTTTTGACATTAGGGGATAATGGCCTTTGTTGCTAAAAAGCGTTGCTTTGTTGCTTTCCATCTCATCACATCTCAATCAATCATCCATTAAGGATGTTTTAAAGGCTTCTTGGAAACTTTCAGATTTTGATTATTTCAGTTCATTTGTTGACTTCAGGGAATCAAGCTTGCTTTATAAGCATCAATTTTTGAGTTCTTATTTTATGCTTTACTAGCCGCCTTCTGCGACCAGCTTGTTTGTTGGGAATATGAATTTCAATTGAATCTTGCATCATTTGATATTCATGGTTCTATTAATGTAATTTCAAACTTCAGATTCTGGTAATTTTTAAACCCATGTTCTATTAGTGACCTCGGACCTCTTATGTTCATTGTGTACATAGATGTTCCTAATGGAGTCGAGAGAGAATTGTTTCTTATTCCTCTTGTAAAATATGCATTTGATTTCAACATTAAAATGACGCAGCACATTTTATGGCCAGCATCATGTTAGCTGGGTTAAAACATGCTGAGAAAAGAATGAAAACATAGCAACTATAACCATTCAGCTTACTGGATATATTTCTTAATGTAAGCAAAGCAATATCAGGGTTCGTATACTCCTTGAAAGCGATTTTTCATTTTCAAGCACTGTGGAAACTCCTTGAATTTGGGTTTTACTCCTTATATAAACTCCTTGATTTTCAATTTTTAACATTTCTTTTATTAAATGTGTACTACGTTTCACCCATAAAAAGGATTCTAAATCATTGCCGTATCAATTACACAGTATTTTGCATTGCTCTTTCCACGATTTGATGTTCATCTCCTAGCAGTATCCCAAATTTAATAATTGGGTTTAAGTGCCAATCAGTAATAAACAAAACAATAGAATGGAGCAAATTGAGAATGTTATTTCTCTTGGATTATTTCGAAAAATTAACTTATTTCTTTAAATTATAACGTATGGTTTGTTGTAAAGGACATATATTGTGATGGTGGAGTTGAAGGAAAATAGATACTATTAATCAATTTTAGCTAAATTAGTTGTAATTATAAAGAAATTTTTGTTAATTTTAATTTCTTCATATCCTATTTTATAAGCAATGAAAATGCCAAAAAACAGTTTCTAATATCTAAATCCGTGTCTCTCTTTGCACTTCTATATTTTAAATACTTGATCACTGTGCACTACATAAAGTGCACTGTGAAGCATGGAAATTATTTAAGAATTTTTAAATTCTAAAAAAAATTACTGGAAGCAGTTTTTTATTTGAAACATGGTAAATCATGGTATGTAATGGACTATTTGAACTTTTTGCGGGTAGTTGTACTTTCTACTTTCATATAAACAGATTTAACATGGCATTTTTGGATAAATCAGCTTAGTAAAAACTTATAAAAGAAATAAATATAACCACATTTATTTGAGTTATTAGCAATGTTTTAAATGCTCTAATATAATTTTTGTGTACTTTAAAAAGGGAACCCTTTTTCATGCGTAAATATTGACTCCTTGAAAATTTTAAAAATACTCCTTGAAAACTCCTTAAATACTCCTTGATTTTTAATTTAAAAAATCATTGAGAACCCTGAAGCTTGGTTTACAGATTTCACCTGGTTTCAGAGATAAAATATGAAAGCAAAATGTATTAGGATATTATCTCAAATTACAACAATGAAACAGAAATGTGCAATTAAATATTTGTTTAAACATTGAAAACGGTTTGAGTTGTGTTGCAACAATGAAAAGTATTGTTGTAAATTATACCAAAAAATATTTTAAAAAATTTATTGAAATTGGAGGAAAACTTGTACAGCAAGATAATTGATATCATCGGAAAGGTAATTTTTTGCACTTTCAGATGGTGTAGAAGTGATTTTTGTGCTGTAATAATTTCGAAATTTATTAAGGGAAAACGTCAAAATTTCGCTTAATTTTTAATTAACTAAAATTTCAAAAAAAGGGCTCCAAGGTGCACATTCCCACCCTCCAAAGTTCTTTGGGCTAAATTTTGTAGCTCTAGGTCCAGTGGTCTGACCTGTAGAGTGCCAACACACACAGACATCCTCCTTTATTATTACTAGATATATAATATTGTAAATAAAATAAGTTATTTCATTGTTTCTTCTAATTCTCTGAGTGTCTTTTGTGCGAGTACAGTCATATTTATATCTTGTCCTGTTTATTCTCAAAATGTTGATTAGAATTTTTCTTGCTTTATATAAGTAATATTTAATGTTTAACTATTTTGTTATTGGATTAGAATTCTGTGTGATTCCCTTTAAAGAGAGTTTTTGGTCCATATTTTCTATTATTAATAATTTTGGAGATTTGATAGTATTGTAACTAATTTGAGAAACTTGGCATTTTTTATGTTAAAATGTATGATTATTTATTTGTAAAGGGTTTCTAATATCAATGTGCTGCTTTTTTATATTATTGGGCAGAATAGTACTTCTTTCATAACTGAAATGTAATATTCATTGTTATTTATTTTTATTACATAATTGGATTCAAACAAACTAATCAGTCAGCTAGTCAATATTTTAATTTAACACAGCTGGTATAAATTCTTCTAAAGTTATAAATATTCTTTTTTCGTTGTGTATTTGTTTTAAGAAGTACTGCTTAAATCTTTAAAATTAAAATCTTAAAAATTCTATAATTGTAGAATGATTTTTTTTCAGTGAATTCTCTGCATCTTCTGAAGTTAAGAACTTGACTCAGGATCTTACCGTATCGGGTAATTCTATTAGTGAACCTGGTGACTCCAAAATCAGAATGGATATTGTCTTAGAAACACCAGCTGTGGTGGATCCACTTCCAAAAAGTTCATGTGATGTTACAATATCTGTTGTTTCAGAACCTCCTGATGAAACTTTCCCTTGTAATCAAAACTTGATAGTAAATGAAGTTCTTACTCAGAAAAATATTCCTGATGATTCCAGTATCAGAGCAGAGAATGAAAAGGTTAGCACATCAGATACAGTAATTGAAGAACAAACTAAAGAAGAATCTTCCAATAATGATGAAAATGTGTTCTGTTCAGATTTGAATCTTTATAGTGAAAACTCCTCAATTTGTGATGAAAATTCTTATAAAGAAAATAATCCACCTAACATTATACAAACAGAAGCTCCTTTGCAGAAAGACTCACTTGAGAAGTCTCAAAATCCTATTCCAGTTCCTTCTTCTCTGTATCATAATGCAGATACTAAGAATTGCGAGTTGAAAAATGTAAAGAACACTGAAACTACTGATAACATAGCAGCTAAAGCTCGATCTCCTGCCTCTTTGAAAGATAAAGCAGCAAATCCCAAACCAAAACTTTTAGCTAATAAAGGCTTAAAAAAAACAACTGCAGCACCATCCATTTCCAAAAAGATAAGTGTTGAAACGAGTGTTAAATCACCATCTGTTCGAGAACCCAGAGAAGCACGTAGTATTGCTTCTTCAAAACTGGATCGTACAAACAAAACTATAGCACCTAAATCAGGCACAACAGTCGTACTTAAGCCAGAAAAAATTGAAAATAATCAGTCATCTCAAAGACCGACTAGTGCACCTATTCCAAAAAAATCCTTGACTTTGAAACCTAATGCAATTTCTAAAAATGAAAAACTTGGCACACCTACAGATGAAAAGAAGGTTCTGAAAACAAATCACAGTGAATCAGCTATAAAAAGAAATATATCTTATGTGCAATCCCTAAGTTCTAGAAACCAAAGTGGAAGAGTTGAAGAAAGAGTGAAGAAACCGCATTCTCGACTTTTATCTCATGGGCATAAATTGCCACAGAAAAGTGGTTCTATGTCTTCTCTTCATCAGCCTCCTTCCTCAAAAAATTGGGCTCATAAGACTTCCAGTGTAGAGAAGATTCCAGAAGTTTTGAAGTCTACCACTGATGGTGAGTTTGAATTTTCATCTTCAAATTTACTGCTTAATCTGGGTGAGTAAAGCATGGTTTATATTATTTAATACTTATACAAATTTTTTTCTTTCCTTTTGCAAAATTTTGTTTCTCTTTTCAGACAATATTTGATCCATATTGTACCATGAAATCTCTTGTGGATTTGATGAGTTAACAGGAAAAACAACTTTGATAAAGCAGGAAGCCTATTAAGATAAATAAAGGCAAATTTATTTATAAAATTTAAATTAAATAGACAGTATAAATTTTTATCTAATGTTTCATAAGTGTTAGTCTAATATAAATAAAAATGCATATATATATAATATAGGCAGCTAATTGAGAGAACTATAGCAATTTTATTTTAAAAAGTAAAACAAGGTAAAAATGATAAATTTGCAGAAATGTCTCACAAATATCAATCCAATATAAATAAAGAATTAATTTCTGCATGTCATACCATTCAAAATATTCCTCAGTGTGCAAAAAATTATAAAATCCTTTCTTTACACAACAAAACAACCAGATACTGAATTCACAAGTGAAATCAACAAAGAAATTCTGTCACTTGGTAATAAAATCCTGGTGTTTACTGTAAGAATCTAGGTTTTTATTATTATTATTATTATTATTTATAATGTTTGAGATATCAGCATAACATTGATTCCTCAAAACCTTTGTTTTGCCACTAAATTTGCTGAAAAATCACCAAGTTGATCACTGAATCATGCTAACTTCCAATTTTCCATTTGCTTTGGTTCAACAATATCATATTAAAAACTGTATCTAAATGTACATGATTGGTAGTTCGCCATTAAAATAATTAAGAGCAGTCAATCTAAAACAAATAGTATTAAAAAAATTAATATTTAGAACTTATTCAGAAAACATTTTAATTGTGACTGGAACATTTAAGATAAATATTTATAGCTATTTCCAAACTTTCTTTACAGTATGATTTGTAATTACATATGGGGGGAAAAGGTTCATTTTACATTTATTTTGTAGATATTTTTGAAATTATCTTCTAAAATGATGAAAGAAAAAGCAATTGTAGTTTATTAAATATGGCATTTATTCAGTATTTAAGATACTTCATAGCTTCAATGTAAACACTAACAGCCCATCTCCATTCCTATTGGCTCATATATATGTAGCTTCAGCATGTAATCATCTATTATTAAACAGATACTCTTTATTAAGTAACTTCATGAAGTTTTAAGTGCATGTGTGTCAGAAATGTGTCATTGCTTATTCAAAATCCGATACACGCGTGTAACATGTAATAAAATTTAATTTTTCAAGGGAATTTATTGTAGTTTTTTAATTGAATTAATTTTTTTTTGCTTACCCGTATAAACATAAATTGGGATTAAATTTTCAGGAAGTGAAAGAATTATATAACAGATGCAGAAAAACTTTTATGTATTCATCGGGAAATCACAATGGTTATAACTTCGGAAATTAACTACATTTTTGTATATATGCTTGTGTATGTATCTGTGTTTGTGGAGTAATTTATATTTTATAAAATTAAAATGCTTATGCATCACAATAAAATAATATTCTGATTAATAGAAAAACAAAAGCAGCCATTTTAATTTTGATATAAAAACTGCAGAACTTCATGAATGGCACTGTACTAAAATTTTTTATTAAGAGATATGATGTGTTTCCATATTTAAAATCTTAAAATATCTGGGTATTAATTTAAAATCTTTTAGTAATAAATAATAGAAAATGTAATTTTAGAGCATAAATATATTGTGTATTATTCTATGTAATTTTATAAATTCCCCATTTACATCTTTTTAACTGCATGAACCTTTGTCATGTCCTAAGTAAAGCATAAAAATTATAAATGCCTTTCTTGCTCAAATAATATAAAATGTTTAATATAGTCTGTGTCTCTCTGTAGATGATTCTGATGGATGGGAAATGGTTAGAGGAAGAAACAGATGTAGAAATTCACCTGCAAAGAAGGTGCCTTTTGTAAACAAAAGTCATGAAAACCAGGTTGCTCAAATAGCTAAATTAAATCAATCAAGAATTGGTGGGTTTCCTTATACTACTAAAATTAATGGCAAAATAATAAATAAAAACTCACAAAAGGCCTGTGAATCATCCAAAAAACCTTCTAATCAAGGGGTAAAGAATGTAAAAGATATTAATAATAAGTCTAAAAATGAAGTTGTCAATGAAGCACAAATAATAGAGAATCCTGAAACTAGCTGTATTAATATTAAAGAATATTCAAGTGCAGACAAGGAAACCAAAAATTTGACCAATGCAGATGATTTTCATCAAATGAAGCTCAGAAGTTCAAGTGACAGCACAGTGAGAAAAGAATCTTTAAGACTTCCTTTGGATGTTATATCTGTTCTCGAGAAAGGAAAAGTTTCTACTAGGAGGTTAAAGGGAAAACATTTAAAAAGATCTTTGAGTGTACCTGATATTCATTCATCGCATGAAGAAAACCCATATAGTAATCTCTCAAAAGTACTGTGTATCAGTGATCAGTATCTAGGAACTCAAAAATATATAAATATCAATTTACTTCAGAAAAAGCTTTCAGAAAAATGTATTGGTTCTACTAAGAGGCGAGGAAAGAAAGCTCAGAATAATGGTGATGAATCTGAAAAGAAGCTAAGATTAAATGGAAGCCAGGATGAAAGTGACAATGGTTTAACATCAGATGATCAAGATGGACCAGTAAGTTCTTAGTCTAGCTTTTTTTCATAAATTAACTCTGTTTCCTTTGTGTGTATGCATTTTAAAAAATTAAAGTTTTAAATTTAATAAGAAAACTATGCGAAGTAGTGAAGTAAAAAGCTCTTTTTCAAGTATGTACAATATTGTATACGTGTAAAAATATTTGATTTTAATTGAATATTTTAAATTGTTTTTTTTTTCAAAGAGAAGACACTCTTGTTGAAATCTACTATCTGTATTGATGTATATTTTAAAAACTGAAACATGTATTTCATGTATAATATATAAAGCTATTTTCTTTTCTTATTCAGTTATGTGTGATGTTGATCATTTTCCTTTATACATAGTTATTTTATACTCAATTTTAGTTTGCTTTGTTCTGGAAAGGGATGTTACTGCAGGATGGGAGAGAATAAATCTAATATTCTCTTGAATTGAATTAAGTGATTGAAGCTTTAATTACTTAAAATTAAAAAAACTAAAAATGAAAATAATTAATCAAAGAATAAAAATAAATTTGCTTTATAAAAGGATTTATGCAGGCATTTCGGTTCTCTTTTTCAGATTATTGTAATTATGTTATACAGTAAAAGCTTAACTAACCGGCATGCTCGGGAAACTCTGATTTCCGGATACTTGAAAATTCCGGATAGTTGAGTGTGATGGGGAAAAATGGCGGGGGTGGGGGTAGATTGTAGCCTTTTTTTTTTTTTTCAAGATTTTTTCGGCCAAATAATTTGTTTTTGTCATTTTGAAATGTGCATTAAATATAATTTTTAAGAATACTTCGATATCTTCCATAACATTGTATTTACATAATATATTATGAAGATTTTAATTTAACATTGATGATTTAAAAAAAAAATGATCTGTAGCCGAATTTTTATCGTAAATATATAGATTGTAAAAATATAGACATATAAAAATAACCGACGAAACTGAAAAATATTCTACTCAAAAAGCATAATAAAACTCGTAAGTGATCATAAGCAAATCCCGGATTAAATATCAAAACTAATTATCTTTTAGAAAATCGCAAGGGTTACGCGCACCTCCAATTCTCTCGCACGTGATATTACATAATCGGAATCAACATCTGCCAGTATTTGGAGGGTAAATAAATAAAGCAAAAGAAAGAGGCTTACTAATCTAGTGCCCCCCTCAATGAGCTTCTTTTTTTTTATTGATTCTGTACCTTTACCTTTTTTTTTTTGCCGATTCTGTTTTTAGGTCTTGTTCTTTGGCGAAAGGTGAAGATCTGTATTTATTTATTTATTTTTTGGTTCTCACTTTTGATTTTGAACCCCCGATAAAGAAAGTCTGTCTTTTTTTTCCTTCTACGCCCCTCTGTGCAGAGCGAACGTTGCATTCCAGAAATAAATTGTCCGCATGAATGGAACGGAGTGCGCGTGTTCTAAATTTTGGCACGCATATGTAAAACTTTTAGGAAAACTCCGGTTAGTTGAGCTTTCCGGATACTTGAATGCCGGATAATCGAGAGTTTACTGTATTAAAAAATCTTGCAAACAAGCAATATTTATGCAAGACTGTTTAAATGTTTAGTTTATCTTGTATAGATGAGTGAAAATATAACTTATCTGATCAATATATGAAATTGAATATAATCGAAACTAATGAAGTTTTGACGTAGTTTACTTTTTCCTTTAGAGAATCTTTTCTTTCTAAAAATTCATGATTGTTTTCAGATGTCTCATGATGAAGCATATGATGTCCAATGTCAAGACCTTTGTGATACAGCTTGGAGATATAAAAGTATTGACATGAGACTGATATTTTTAATATTTTTGTAGTTTTATATCTTAAAATGTTTTCTCTAGTTTCTTATGATATTCCTTACATAACTCATTTAATATATTTTCAATATCTGTTTTATAATATCTTAGTTTCTTCCCATTAGTTAGTATTATGAACCTATAAATAAGCATGTTTTAAAAAAGTAGCTGTAATTTTTTTACTGGTGCAAAATTTTAAAACATTTAAGTAGCCTTGGACTTTCATAAGTTGTGATCATTTCTTTATGTTAACTAAATAAATATTCTTCAAAACTGCAATATGTATTTAAATATATGTTGAAAATTTAACATGTATGTTTGCTTTGAAGATTATGCTTATAAAATATCTCATTTAAGGGGTTATATGCCATTTTTTTCCTATTTGTTTTTATTGATTTTGATTATATAATTATTTGATTATTTTAATTGATTATATAATAATTTGATTATTTTAATTGATTATATAATAATTATTTTTATTATATAATTATATTATTTTATTATATAATAAAATCAGGATTTTAAGTAACTTACTTATTAATGAAGTGGGATAAAATTTTACCTTGCAGTTCAAAGCAACGGAAATGAAAATTCTATTGATGACTATTTCAATTGAAAATTATATTATATATAGCAATGTATTTTTTAGATGTTATAATATATTATATAATGTATTCTGTGGACATTTTATGAATATTCTGTATTTTGTACAGTTTTGGAACAACAAGTGCATAAGCTTGAATTATCTTGGGGTGAACAGATGGATAGAGTTGATTTGGAATTGAGAACTCCTGGGCGAGCCTTGGAGATGCATGAAAAATTATCATCTCCTTTTAGAAAAAAGTATGTATGTAATTAATTATCTTTTAAATTTTTACATGGAATATTGCAAACATAATTTTCATAACTATTTTAAAATATTTTTTATTAGATCTCTGTATGAATCCATACGTGTTTGCAATGAAAAACAATTGAAGGCACAAGAACAGCGAGAAAGGCTATTGGTAGAAAAGGCTCAAAAATTTAGTTTTATTCAAAAAAAGGTAAATAATTTATCTTATGACTGTTAATATGATGTAGTGATGTAACTATTTATATACTAGCCACCTTTTGCGACCAGCTTATTTGCCAGGAATAATTTCAATTTAATCTCTTATGCATAATTTCATATCCATGATTCCTTTACAAAGTCATTTTAAATTGTAATAGACATTTCCACTATGCTCTTTTAGTGGCCTTGCACCTGTTTTGTTCATTGTCTAGATGATTGTCCCCAATGGAGTCAAGTAGTCGTCCTCATCATGCAACACCTAATTGCCAACTTCACTTCCTTATTTCTCATGCAAGATACACATTTGATTTTTATATTAAAATGATGCAGCACATTTTATGTCCAGCAGCAGGTTAACTAAATTAAAAAATACTGATAAAAAGAATTAAACCATCTTTCTGCATACTGGATGTATTTAATAATATTTTAACTATCTTAAAATACTTTGTTTACATATTTCAGAGTAAAAGTGATGAAATAAAAAAGAAAGTAAATTCCTTTGCTTTCAACGATGGAAGAGAAATGGTTTAAATTTCATTGCAACAATGAAAAGCATTGTTGTAAATTATACCTAAAACTATTTTTTAAAATTTATTAAAATTAGAGAAAAAACTGTAAGCAACTTAATATTGTTGAATTTTTGCATTTTCAGATAGAGTGAAAATTATTTTTGTGCTGTAATATTTTCAGAAGTTATTAAGGGAAAATGCCAAAATTTTGTGTAATTTTTAGTTAATTGAAATTTTAATTAAAATTTCAAAAGAAGGGCTCTGAGGTGCACATTCCCACCCTCCAAAGTATGTTTTCACCAAATTTCATATCAGTGTGCCCTGTAGAGTGCCAACACTTTATTATTATTAATGATTATATTTCCTTGTTATTACCTCTAAAAAATATAACATTTTGAAAAAAAAACTAATAAATTAGTATCTTGTTATACATATTCATTTACTGGCACTGTAAAATCACCCATAATTGGAAACAACAAAAGTACTATACTTTTTAACTGGATTAACTATTTTCAGCCAACTTAAGGTTGAAGGTGAAAACTCCAGTTTTTAAAATTAAGGAATAATGATATTTTCCCCACAATGAATGAAATGACTGAATTTCTGAGCATGCCAGTATTATTAATTTTTATGTGTATTTGTTAAATTTTTTAAAAAAATGTATTTTTATTTTTGTTGTTGTAAACAATTCTCATGCATCTAACTTCCTTTCTGCATTTTTCTCAAGGAATAGAAAGTGATAAATTTATTTTCCGTTTTTTGAAGTTTAATGTTATTTTTTGATACTGATAATTTATGTATTTGTAGAGAGAAGAAATGAAGAATTTACAAGAGCAACGTCAAGAAAAACAAAGGATTCTTATGGAACAGAAACTCCAACGCGCTGAGGAAAAACGTAAAAAACAACTACAATTGATCATCCGAAAAGCACATGATGAAGAAGAAAAGGTAAATTCATTAGAGGACATTTGCATTGAATATTTTTTCCATTGGTTTTGTTTATGGCATTGGTTTTGTGTTTTTCAATTGTTTTTGGTGGTTTTGTTAAGAAGACATTAGCATTCTACCCTTCAACCAGTTAGAAAGTAAAAAGTCGTCCTTCAATTATTACCCTAAAACCAGCTGAAACATAGAAAATCATTTTCTGAAGATTGCCCTACGACCAGCTCAGATGTAGAAAATCATCAATACTTTCCCCTTGATTCATAACAAAAAGGTGTGTCAGCTGCTTGTCAATGTTGTTTTGTTATTTTCACTGGTAATTAGAATTTGAGTGGTCACCCGTTTGGGGGGGGGGGGGGTTTTAAAAAAAAAAAATATTTTTTAAAAAAAAAATTGAAAATTCAAATAACACAGGAATCAAGCGGCAAGATTTTTAACAGCACAGATTTGACCCAGACAGAGCTGAAATGTGTTGAGCAAATAAATGTTTCACTTGAACTTCCAGTGTGTGTCACATGAGCTATATTAAGTTGGCCGAAATGAGACTTTTTATAGAAACTATAAAAAGTCTTATAAAAAAAACTATCAAATTTTGTTTCAATATTTGGGTTAAAAGAATGCTTCTTAACACAAAGTGAGTATAATATCATTAAATTTGATAAAAATTCCTATCTAATGATATCTCATTCATTTCTGTACGCTTTATATTAAATGAGAAAAATGGATGCTGACAATAGAAACAATATATAGGTTTTTTTTTGTTTTTTTTTCTGAGATCCAATCTTGAGAAGAAAAATATACTGTATAATGATTTATTATTGCAGTTATCTTTATATATAAAAGGCAAATACCATGACTCACTCATCACGAAAAAGCCACTGGAACTTGAAATTTGGCAGGCTGTTGCTTGGTGAGTAGGTGCTCACTAAGAAAGGATTTTTCGAAATTTTAATTAGAATTTAAATGATTTTAAAATTACTTTAAATTTTAACGTTTTTCTGGAATAACTTCGGATCAAATTATCGCAAAAACCACCATTTTTAAGTCATCTTAAAGATTAAAAAAAATTAGCTTTTCAATGACGCAGATCTTATTTCCATGAGATATTTTGTTCAGTTTGAATTAATGTTTCAAAATGTTTTAAAATATGAATTGTAACAATGTTTCTCTTGTTGCAAATAAAATTCAAACATCTCATTATTTCAGCAAATCTTTTATTCACGCACTTTTACAATTGTTACGGTTGTGATAGTATAAATTGTTTTCTTGGGAAATTAACTCCAAAGAAGAATTTTCACTTTAGTATTCATTACATTTCTGAAATATTTTATCGCACCTGCTTCAAAGTAATATTTTTATAAAGTGTGGTAACAGATATTTGATTTTAGGTTTGTTTTTATTGTGTTTGAGGTAGACTGAAATGATTTTCGTCCTTTCTTCAATCATTTAATCTCATGCTCTCCTGCCATTTTAAAATTATGAGGCATGAAAACACTTTCAAATTTTGATTAGGCTTAAGAATACAGAACTGCCATCAAACTTGAATGTCCTTAAGCGATAACTCATCAGATTTTTTATTAGAAACTAGAAATTACAGTCTGAAACTAGGAATTACAAAAAGACAATATTGTTCGGGAAAACTAACTAATTTTTAAATTTTATTGTTTACCTCCTATACTCCCGGGTCTTTTAGATGTCTCTGAATTTCTTGCTGCCTCACTTTTTGTACCTACTGGTTCACATGAGCGTTCAGCATGTTCGGCTTTCGCGACCAGATTCAGCATTAATCATTCTACTGATGAGTGATAGATGAATTGAGTGAAAGTTATTTGAAACTCAGTTTGTAAGTTTCGTTAGCTGTGATGCATCATACAGAATTGTATCGTTAGCATTTTAAAATTTACGTCTTTAAATATTTTACTATCTGTCAAATGCAATAAAATATTCAGTTTTTTTTGTTCATCTTTCCTGAGTTATCGCAGCTGAAACTGTGACAGGTAATGCTATAATTAAAATAAAATACAAAAATAAAAACTTATTTAAATGGGCGAACCAGCTAGTCGCCGAAGGCAGCTAGTTTATAATAAATGAGAAATAAATTAATACAATTAACGATAGATGACATATAAACAGCCAACTGCCAAAAAATGCAAGTTCAAACAAAAATAATAGTAGGTTTACAGATCAGTCAGATTTAAAAAGTTGTTGCCATCTAACAAATCCTAATGTTTGTTTTAAACTTCTAACACTGGACAGGTGCATTTTACTATATAGTGTTATATTCATCCATATAATGTGTGATTTGTTCCTGTCACCACCAGATGGTGTAGCGATAGCTCATGCTGTAATGCTACTCGATGTCACTGAGGGCAAGAGGTCAGAGAGATATAGGCAAGCTCTCGAGTAGGAGACTTCAACTGTCTTCAAAGTCCAGCAACTGATCACACATAGGTGGTCAAGCACTAGCATTATCTTGATACGATGTAATCTTATAGAAGTGCAGACTCTCTGATATCTAGATATTACTTCTGTTAAACATAGTTCATCATCATCATTGTTCGTAATAGTGTAATAAATGGATATATTACCTCAAGTGGGGTGATTGGTGTTATTCAAACCTATCACACCCACAATAATAAGATAATGAGCCTATTAAATGGAGTCAATTAAGGCAGCTACTAGCTGTTATGTATCTCTGTTTGCTGAAGCATTTATGAAAATTCTGAATGGTGAAGATTCTAGTTGTAAATTCTAATAATTTTTATCAAACTGAAAGCAGTTTTAAAGAAGATAGTAACACTGCAGATTATAAGCTGTACTCAGATTATGGAAACAAACTAAGCAGTATTTAATTATCTTTTTTTTTAATTCATAAAAGCTGTGGTTCTTATTTTGCAAAAGTTAACCATAATTTCATGACTTTCCCAATTAACATAACGCAGGGATAATTGTCCTTAAGCAGACATATGTTATTCATAATAGTATTACGTGTGCAAAATTTATCTAGCTTGAAATACTGTTACAAAAAAAATAACTCTTTATTTTATGAAGATTTCAGCAAAGCACTAATCACAGGTAATAAAACTGAACAGTACTTGTATAAATTAACCACAGAGATCACCAATCAATCTCGATAATGGCACTTTCTATAGTGCCCAATATCTATTAGTTCACCAGTTTGCTCTGCTGAATAAAATCCAACTGATTCACTCGTGATTTGAGAGCTTGCTTTTTATACCTTTTCCAAGACGAAGTGACGTCACATAGTAATCTCTCGAAGGTTCTGTATATATCTGCTCCTAGTAGAGATACAGCCACAATTCATGAATTTTCTAGAAGTTTCGTTTTATCGCCACAATGGTCACCAAGGTCGGAGTTCATTGGCTTGGCTCCCAGTAAAACTTCTGTGATGCTGTCTTTTGTAGTGATGCTACTTTTGATTTGTAGGGGTTCTGCTAGTGATCACAATTTGTATTTTCTATTTTTATTATGAAAAATCACTATGCGTGATTGGTGTGTCAATTTTTATTGTAAATCTTTTGCCATGGTTGGACTTCAAAGAGACTTTTTACAAAGACTTTTACGAATGAATTGTCTTCTCTCTTCATGTGTTTAAGGAACTTTATAATTTAAATATGATTCAGAGCAAGTGTCAAATGAGGTTATCTTCTTTCTTCATGTGTTTATTGAATTTTATAATTTAATTTTATAATTTAAATATGACTTAGATTAAGTGTCAAATGAATTATTTTCTTTCTTCATGTGTTTATTGAATTGATCTTATAAGTGTCAAATGGGTTACTCTTTCATGTGTATTTTAAATGAGGCTATTTTATTTTCTTCCTTCCTCGTGGGTTTTAAAACTCAATTTTGGTTTAAATTAACGGTCTGTTGAGTTACCTCTTCAAGTATATTTTAAATGTGTTTATTTTGGGTATTCTATTCTTTTCCTTGGGACTTTGTATTTTTTTTTCAGTGCGTTGTGAAATAGTCTGAGAGTGAGTATTCATACCTTGTTATTAAACAGTACAGCTGTCTTGTGCCTAAATATCTTGAAATTTAAAAATGGGAATAAAATAACGTAAAAATCATACTAGCGAAGTTTTAGGTGAGTGAGTTTGTATGATATTCTTTACATATATTCTACAGACGAGTGATTAGATGTCTGGGAGTTTAAAATGGGTATTAATTAACGAAAAATCGAATTGGTAGAATTTGAGGTGGATGAATTTGTACGCATTTCTTCAAACATATTCTATAAAATAATGAAAAATTGATTTTGTGGGGAATTCTTTAAAAATTTTCTGGCTTCAAAGCAATTATCTAAATATATAACAAGTAAAAATCATGGTGAGTGTCGGTATGAATGTTCACTTTTGCAAGCCTAGGCTTAGGCAGGGGTTACTTGTTCTTTTGGCTTCCGATGTGCAGTACACAAGATGGCGAATTTGGGAAAGGGTGCGGAATCTTGGTTTTCCATGCTTCGTCCCGTGCCCGAACTGGCTGACTGACCAATCACGGTCAACGAATGACGTAGGTTCCTCCCCCGGTACTTAAGGGGTTGCGGCGAGAAATTGCGCTCTCTTCTCTTCTGCTGGCGTGTTGGTCACTTGACCTCTCCTGAGGCGAATCCTGAATCGGGGTGC
>BGPR01013354.1:17179-32999 GCA_013235015.1 Araneus ventricosus
CGCACACGAAAGCAACAAGTTATAAAGTAGTAGATTTAATAAATATTCTATGGATTTCTTGAGTCGATAATATTTCGTTCTCAGATGATTCAAAAGAAGATGCACCTAAGAAGGATCAATGATTTTTATTAGCAAACTCCTATACACGAAAGATATAGTACCAAAACGATTAATAAATATTCGGTATATTTCTGTCACAGAAAAATGAATTTATTTCGTTTATAAATTGATTTTAAAAAGTGAAGATGTTGCCAGAGGACGACGTTTTAAAATCGAATTAAAACACTTCTTTTCTACTTTTGAAAATGCTAAAATTATAAAATAAAATTCTCATATTAAATGCCTTCTAGATAAATAGACCTTCATTCACCTCGAATATTCCTGCTTTCAAAAGAACAGCATTTATCAAATACTACTACAACTAAAATTCATAAATTACTCATATTCAATATTCTAGTCTAATAAAATTATTCATTCCTCCAGAATGTCTCACTCATGATGGCCTTGAGAGGACAGGTCAAATTTGAAGCATGGCTGCGTGGCGGTTGCCAAGGTAGTTGTAAGTATTCGTTGTGTTTAGGATTAGAATGAACGTGGTTTATGGGATGATGGCGAGCAGCGCCAGGGGACGACGTTTGTCGGTTAGGGGCACGTACTTTGCGCATGTTTTTAATTGACGAAAACGTCGTCCTCTTGGTACATCTTCATGTTTTAAATCATCCTGAGAACGAAATAAATTCATTTTTCAGACCAGAAATATACCGAATATTTATTAAATCTACTTTGTAACTTGTTACTTTCGTGTATAGGAAGTGTTGTAATTGACAAAAACGTCGTCCTCTTGGTGCTTCTTCGTGTTTTAAATCATCCTGAGAACGAAATAAATTCATTTTTCAGACCAGAAATATACCGAATATTTATTAAATCTACTTTGTAACTTGTTACTTTCGTGTATACGAAGTGTTGTAATTGACAAAAACGTCGTCGTCCTCTTGGTGCATCTTCCTATTTTAAATCATCCTGAGAACGAAATAAATTCATTTTTCTGATCAGAAGTATACCGAATATTTATTAAGTATACGATCCGAATATTTATTAAATACGCGTTCATCAAAAGGATACATTACATACAAAAATACAAGCTTATAAAATGTGGTCATAAATTATTGGACCCATTTCAAAAATTTATAATAAAAACTAATAATGTTACAATTACAGTTTTCTTTTTTTAAATGAGAGCGCATTTTAAAAAGATATTTTTAATATAGTTAAGGTGTCGTTTCGGTGGTCTAGGTGGCAGTAAATTATCGAAAATATCCCATTTTTGTGAGCCATTGTCTGCGAAACTATTAAAACTGGAAGAAAATTAAAAGCATGCATTTGTAAGGAATGGTACGCTCTTTAATTTGTTAAATAAATTGTAATTAGAAAACTGAATAATTTTTGAGATATTTTTGAAAAACTAAAAAAAGGAAACCAGAAAACACGTGTCGGCTTTTGTTGATCGGTAGACATTGCTTATGGAAATCTCTCATTGTAGCATATTTAGAACGCCATAATGGTAGACCACCTATATGAAAAAAATATGTTTTATTTTCTCTCTCATTAAAAAAAAGCAGTTTTAACATTATTAGCTTTTTATTAATTTTTGAAATGGGTTCAATAATTTATGAGCACCCTGTATTATAAATCTAACGATTTTTATATATAACTTCCTTCAATCCTTTACTCGTAAATCATCAAAAGTACCCATTTCAATGCTTTTCAAAACAGGAGACAAAGTTCCAGAAAATTTATTGAATTATCATCTTTTAATTATGTTTACAGACTATAATCTGAATAAAAATATCTTTTGAGAATATATCTTATCTGATATGGGTGTTTAAGTGAGAGAAAATCCATTATATTTCCTTTTAGAAAAAGGAATTTTATTTCTGTAGTATAGTTTCAAGCTTTGTCATTGTTCTAATAGTGAAGAAACAAGAAAATAATATATATTTTGCCGCTTGGTTTAAGTGTCGTCGAGACTGTGTTAGTTGGCAACATTTTACACTTCAAATAAAAATATATAACAACTCTTGAGCTAATGGGACAATAAATTCGAGATTCTCTAAACTATGTGAAGGATAATTTTTAGTTCAGTCGACAGCTTTCATTACGAAACGAAATAGAGGTCATTCCACTTTCTTCAGTAGGATCCCCACTTAGCAAGGAACAAGAAATACTGCGTCTGTATCAAATGCATTAAATTTGTTATACATAAAGACAAAACACTGGATTATTGTTTTCGTTTCAAGTATATTTGTGACACAAAAATCTCTCGGAATAAAGGCTTGTTAGATTTGAAAAAATGTAAAGATAGAAAAGAACTCAAAGATAGAAAAGAACTCAAAATTGGAAATGGTTTTGTTTTTGAAATGCATCACTAAAAGAATTTCTTTCACATCGCGAAGTTTTTGGTCTATCTTAGGAAATTATAAGAGCTATATTCTAGTAAAAATAATTCCTCCTTGTTATATGTTTTCCTCTCTGTTCCGAATAATGTGAAATTATGCACGCAATAATTAAACTGTAATGCAGTAATTGCAGTTATAAAACTACTGTGACATGTGCTCCGAAAACCGGAAGTTCGATGTGTACTCAGTCTGGTGCAAGAAATTATTGGAAGAACGACAGGAATATTGACTCAGACAGCTCTCTTGACTTTACTCACATCTTTATCTTGCAAAATGGCCGCGATCAATCTAATACAGTCAATTCTGGATAATTCGAACTTGTTCAATTCAAAATTCTGGATAATTCGAAATTTTTCCTCGATCCCTAGAATTCTGTATTAAAATAATGTTAAAAAATCGTGGATAATTCGAATTTTTCGTACGATTGCCCTTAAAATGTTACGGTAAAAATTGTTCCTGAGAATTTTCTCAGCTAAGGTGCATTATTTATTTTAACGGTCTTCTAAGGAAAAGAAAAGCGAGGGTTGGAATGTCACTATGCGTTGATTTCTGAGGATTTTTCTATCCACCCTCCAATGTTAACCTTACCCCTCCCTACTGCATTCTATTGATTGATCATCCAAATCCTGTCTATATTTTCAGATTGCATTCACAGAAGCAATTAAAAATATCTGCCTTTTTTTAAAAGTGATGAATAATTAAACTAGTAAACAATGTTCGTAAAAAACATGTAGCAGTATTCTTAGATAAAGTTTATGTGTTAAATCTTTGATCGAGGAGTTAATCTTTTTTATTTATCTCTCCTGTTTGAGAGAATATATGTAATTCGAATTTTTGGATATTTCGAACTTTTTCTCTGGTCCCTTCAACTTCGAATCATCCAAGTTTGACTGTATTATTCATTTTTTGATGAAGCAACAGAAACTCATTCTGTACATTAGCCACCAACATCATTCTGAACCAATTTTCTATTATTATTTCTTTACTGAGGGTAAACGTTCGGGATTTTTTTAGAAAGAAATTCATAATGTTTGCAAACAGATCATTTTCCTGTCAGGTTCAAACGACATCCATCAAGATGTTTTTTTTTTTTTTGCGAATTAATCGCTTTGAAGAATTCCATCATCCATCATGCATCACGTGGTTCAGTGGTTAGTCATTTTTCTACTTTCTAAGAAATGATTTTATGAGGATCTTTTTCTGCTCAATTTAGATGAAAGAATCTAGAAATCGGCTAGAAATCGATAATGCTTTAAATTGGAATGTGATTCTGTTTTTACTTTTCTGGTGGAAACATCACTCTTGAAAAATGTCCCTTTTCACTTTTCTGGTGGAAACATCACTCTTGAAAAATGTCCCTTTTCACTTTTCTGGTGGAAACATCACTCTTGAAAAAATATCCCTTTTCACTTTTCTGGTGGAAACATCACTCTTGAAAAATGTCTCTTTATGCTGATAGAATATCGGAGGACCACAGAGAACAAAGTATTAAAATGTATTCAATGAAACAATTTCAAAAATACTCTGTGGTTAGAACTAATCACAAAACTACCGAATTCTCTGTATAAAAAAGGAAGACGAAATTTATCTGGTGTTTTTATAAAATCGATAAAATGAATTTTTTACCGAAAAAAATATTTCAACTGATTGAACTATTATGCAAGATGACGGGACTTCCCACAAATTATTCTTGCGAATCTTCTTTGAGACAAGAAATATTTTCAGCAAAACTAATGCATGATAATCATTAAAATATATTTTATTTTATGTATAATATTAATGATTTTAATCGAACAGATATTTTTTAAAAAATGCTTCTGCTCATGAATGATCGAGATTTTGCATTTTCTTTTCGTTTCAACAGAAATTTTTAATTTGCTATGTTTTTGTTAAATTTTAAAACTGATTATCGATGAGCAATAAAGGAAGATATAAATACGAATTAAGGGAAGTTTTAAATGTGAAAGAAGTAAAAATACAATAATATTAACAAACAACGAATGAAAAAGAACGCAGTGGAATAAGAATCTGGTGGATAATGTCATCAGAGGCCTTCATCCATGCAGATTCAAAAATAAAATAGATTTCCTGTCGAGGAAAAACGACTTTAAGGTCTAAATTTGAATTTTCCTCTAAGGCCTGAACCTATTCCGTAACAAATTTAAAAGAAAACATTTATCCTCAAAGAAGAAGAAATTCAAAACAGTTTTTTAAACATAGTCTGAAAAGAAGGACTTAAAATGTCTTACCACTTTTGTTGTGGAACGGAAAAAAGAACGATGCTCAAAAGAGAATTTTGTTTATAGGTGTGCGCGCCTATCTCCATCTAGTGAGGGATACACTAACTAAAAATTTTGTTGTTTTCTACTTTTTGTTGTTTTTCACAAAGTTTTTATTTTGTTTTTCAGTATTTTAAAATTGTTTTTATGCATTTTAAAATTTTTATTTCCATTTTTTATTTTTATAATTCAAATAAATTTGCAGTGGAGCCTTTAATAAAATGTCAGCAGGTGTAGTATGAGTATTATAGCCACTTACATTGCAATGGAGAATTTGATAAGCAAAAAATAATTAAAAGAACCCTAAGTGATTAAAAAGTCTTCACGGATGAAGGCCTCTGCTGACATCATCCACCAGATTCTTATTCCTCCTCGTTCTTTTTCATTCGTTGTTTGTTAATATTATTGTATTTTTACCTCTTTCACAATTAAAACTTCCCTTAATTTGTATTTATATCTTTGTACTTCGCAATTTTTTCCTGGATGATGCTGCACTTGAGCGTACCAAATAAATTGCTTCTATTATTGTTGTTTTGTCTTTTTTAGATATTCAAACCAATAAGGGAAATAATTTCCGCTTTAAAATGGAAATTTATCACTATTCTTTATACCTGCTCTCTTTCAGCACTAACCTTTACCCTTTATTTCAAAATTATCTCTTAATTTTGAGTTGAAATATGTTTGTATATTTTAAGAGTTAACTATTCGCAGGGGTGGCGCAAGAGGGGGACCAGGGCCCCCCCGTCGGGGATACTGTGCCCCCCATCGGGGAAAATTTTTGTATCCGGTGGGGGAGAATTTTTGTACGTGATATTCAACCGTAGTTGATAAATAATAATCTGAGATCAATTTCATTACATTCGTCCCCCTATACAGTAGGTTGTGCCTTCCTGCCGGGGAGACCGTGCCCCCCTGTCGGGCAAATCGGGCCCCCCCGTCGGACAAACTCTAGCGCCATTCCTGACTATTCGGATATCAGAACGAAACGTGCTTTACTGTAAAATCATGACTATTGAAAAATAGATTTAAAAATAGATGTTACTTTACTTTAAATCTAAATAAATTAATGTCTATGATTGAATACTTGATATAAACCGTTCATCATTGATTAGATTAAATCTCTGCATTGTCTACTGGAAAGTAAAGGACTTTAATTTTTACATATTATGATATTCTCTGCGTATTACGGAACCTATAAGTTAACTGATTTTTGAAGTAGTTAATTAAATAATTAGAACTTTTAGGGAGCAGACGCCAATTTCACGAAAATTGGGCACTAAAACGCCACGTTCGTTTAGCCGTCATCATATAATTTATTGATTTAGTAATAGTTTTGGGGATGTATATTTTGTAAACGAAAATATAAAACTTTGCAGTGGAATCAAACTCTAACCAAATATGCTTGAAGAAGAAAATATTTTTATATTTGACGCACATTTTCGCAGAAAGTTAATATTTCATCATCGATAAAGAATGGGATATTCATAAATAACAACTGATTATGATAGAAACTGCAAAAAATTAATAGCCTCTCTCAGTAAAATCCAGTGATGCAATACGATACCTGAAAGCATCGTTTTGGACGTTTATACTGAAATATTATAGATGAAACATATTAATCTCCTTTCGAATTATCCGAGAATACTGTCGAATTGTTAATTAACACAATATATATATGAATTATCTTTAATTAGTTTATTCAGTGCAAAGTAAACTAATTAGTTTCAGATGCAGTCATCCAAAAATTCAAAATCCTCTTACAATGTAAATCTGATAGACGGGAACTTATCTCAGTTGCCGGAAGTATATGCAAATGAATTGTCGAATTCGAAGCCGATAATGAGGCCATATTCCTTTCATCCGTGTTTACTCTGGAGATGAATAAGGAAAATCTTGTGCTTCGAAGCCTGCAGAGTGCAGTTAGCTCCTGTTCATCATTTCTGCAACAACAGCCATGAATACCTGAGCAGTCCTCAGTATTTATGGGAGGCATGTGTGTGGCAGGGCGAAGAAGGTTTTTCGCGAGTGATGAAGTTGCACGCATCAGCGATTGCTTTGAAATTCAATCAGACGGTGTGTTATGAGCACCGAGATTGAGTACATCCGTGTATTTTGGTGAACAGGGCGTTGAAGGTTACTAGGCGACAAAATAAGTAGCGTTGACGTAAGTATATAAAGAAAGGAATGGGAATGTAAACGATTGCTAGTTAAGGTATCCGAACACGTTCGGAGCACTTTTTTCTTAAATTGTGAAATAGAAACACCAAAATATGTTTTTTAGATTCGAATTTAATAAAGATTAATATTAGCGTATGATTTTTGAGTCTAAATTATTATAAATTTACAAAATTCTTGAATTTCTGCTGCTTTTTAGAGGAAATTTCCCAAAACTTCAAACATGCTACAGGTCAAACTTTTGTAATAATTCAAATAAAAAAATAAACTACATACTATGGACTAGTGCTTGTACTAGAATCTTAACATTCTTTGGATAAATAAAAATTTTAGAGCTAATCGAACAATCATTATAAGATTTTCAGCAAATTTTCTATGTCATTTTTCAAATAAAAGACCATAATTTAAAAAATATTGTTGCAATATACATTATTCTAGTACATTCACTAGAGAAACATTTGAAGAAAGTGTTCACAAAATTTCAGAACAATCGAATGATAATATCTTGAGTTATCATGTTTGAAGTTTGAAAAATATGCATAAAATCTAATTTTGAGAAAAATCAAATTTTAGTTTTTCCACGCGCTCAAATTATGTATCTAAACTTTAAAAAAAAATCCTAAAAATATACTGACATCATATTAGCTTGCAAAAAAGGAGTTTAAAAGAATTTTTGACAGGATTCTGTCCTTTAAATGACAACTTCCGGTTAAGTAAACGCCCACTTCCGGTTTTCGATTTGTTATAAAACAATTAATATCTCATCTTCTAATTAACTTACCGACAAAAGTAAATATGTTTTAGAAAGGTAAATGAATGAACTATCGAAAACATCAAAAATTAAAAAAATGGAATTTTGGTTGGAAATCGACTTTCGAACGTGTTCGGATACCTTAATCTGCTTCATGCTCTGATACACACATCGGAATGTGTAGCTGCTTTAGGAAGAAGGAGTCTTATATTCAAGGGAAAGGAGAAAATCGCTATAGTATATTATTTATTAGGGATAATAGAAAAACAAAAATTAAGTTAAAAAGAAAAAATATATAAAAGAAATAGAAAATGTTAACAATAATAATAATGATGATAACAATACACTTTATGCGCGCTCAACGCAGCAGCATCAAGCGATTTCATCATCAAAATTTTAATAAAATTAATCAACAAAAAACTATAGTATTAAACAACAGAAATTCTCACATAATTAAAACACATAATAGAAAAATATTCGAAATGGAAGAAAATGGAAAAGAACTAGAATGGCGATACTTCTTCAGAGACCACACGCCATTGTAGTTCTAAATTGGACAAATTTTCTGTAGAAAGGAATGACCATAGTCAAAATTCATTCCTTTCTGTGGCCTGAATCTGTCCAACAACTGAGATATAGGATAAAAGGAAAAAAAATTATTTATTATGGATTGTTGTAACAAAGTGTGTTTTAAGCAATCAAGATACAGAATGGCAAAGAAATAAATTAGGAAAATTTATCTCTCGTTTCAACTTGTGGATTTCATTAATATTTTCAGACTTTCAATAATTATCTGTTATTTTAGTTTTAAAGAGTAAAAATATAAAGAATTGAAGGAATCACGTCGTTTGCTAAGGAGGATACAACTCAGAGAAAAGTAATTGAACTACATCCCAAATAGCACGTACATTTGCAGCAAGTTTGATTTTTACTTGATATTATCTTGTCATGACAAATTTGACGCGTCGATGTCGTAGCGAAACTGCTGCAAACTAACGAGGCAGAATCGCCGCCCTCGCTTGCAAAACATGTTTGCCGCAGGTTTGCTATCTGCTTGTTACGGCGAAAATAGACAAATAGCGCCACCCCTCCTTGCAATGCAAGTTTGCTGTGAAGGTGTCATGACAAGTTCAAAGCACGTTTGCAAAACAAGTTTGCTGCAAAGATGATAGCACACTAAGAGATAATCTTTGCCTCTGTTCTACAAAACATCCGATTTTAATAGAATCTCCTAGACTGTCATTCTTTTTATTAATTCAATAAATCAATGATAATTTGTGAAAAAACTAACTTTTTTATAAAAAAAAATTAAAACATTTTCCATCTTTTTACTAAATATAGAACTCACACTTTAAAAGAAACTTTATCTCCTTTTTCTTAATGTTGAAATGTTAACGTTTATAAACAATATTAAACCTAAAAAGCAGCCAATGTTTGTTGAAAAATAATAACTTATACATTTTGTCCCATTTTAAAAGAAACTACTTTTGAACTCTAATTTCATAATTTATTCTACTAGCAAAACATAGTTATTATCGAAAATCGCTATCTCTTTGACTTCAAATCATATTCTGAACTCAAAATTTAAAAAAAAGTAATGAAATCAAGAAAACAGTTTAAAATAAATCGATAAATAGATGAGCGATATTAGCGCAATCTATCTTCTCCTTTCAGAGTTTATCTGGCCGAGTGGTTTAGTCCGTCAGGTTAGGAAGCGGTAGATCGGGAGTTCTAATCCGAGGTTGTGTTCGTACTCTGTTTTTGCTGTAGTTTGAAATGAGTTTGACGTGACAAATTTGTGGCAAATTTGACGCGTGATGACTTCGAAGCTTGCGTTAACTTGCTGCAAACTTGTTTCAAGCTTACACTCTTGTCATGTCAAATTTGGTGCAAGCTTGCAGATTTGCAGAGCAAGATTGCTGCAACTTTGCGGCATACTAAAATTGCTATCTGGGATATTGTAGAATCTATACTTAGATTCAATCAAGCCAAAATAGAAATTGTTCGAAAGTTTAACAAGCCTGAGCCACCTATTCTGTCTACAAAAAATGCACTTATATATACAGGGTGTCCAACAAAGGACTCCCTGATTTTAAAATTAAATAACTCGGCAACGGAGATCGATAGAAGAATGGAACCAATGGCATGTTTATTTTGAAAGCCATAAAAATCTAATACCGAAGTTTCAGAATTAGTTACAAATGTTACCGGCAGGTGGCGCTGTACGCTGTAGTCGTAGCACGGAGTCGGGAAAAAGGCTATAAACATTTCTTCGCAAGCAATCGTTGCAGTACCATCACAATCGATTCAAAATCTGCACCTTTCGCAGCACAGATATGGCGCATACCAAGAATGAAATTTTCAGCCACCCTCTGTAGTGTGTCATAGGAAATGCAGGCACGTGCACCACAGATCAATTCTTCAAGCTCGTGCAGTGTTGCAGGATTGTCCGGGAAACAGTATGTCACCCTGTGCCCCACAAGAAGTAATCGTATGAAGTGAGATCGGGTGTTATGGAGGCCAATCAATGTCTGTTCCAGTAAAAGTGGAAAAGTTCAACTCAATTACTCTATTCTGGAAAGTTTCAAATTTAATTACCATTCGCTGCCACCGTTTCCGTTGACACACTACAGAGGGTGGCTGAACATTTCATTCTTGATATGCGCCATCTCTGTGCCCATTTTGAATCGATTGTGTTATGATTACAACGATTGCTTGCAAAAGACTGTTTATAGCTTTTTTTCTGACTCCGTGCTACGACTACAGCGTATAGCGCCACCTGCTGGCAATATTTGTAACTAATTCTCAAACATCTGTATCAGATTTTTATGACTTTCAAAATACACATACCATTGGTTTCATTCTTCTATCTATCTCCGTTTCCGAGTTATTTAATTTTAAAATCAGGGAGTCCTTTGTTGGACACCCTGTACATACATCCAAGTACAATAAATGTTTTACATTACTCGACTGTGTGGCAGAAGTGATTCATACATTAAAGTATAAAATAATAAATTACTGCAGTGTTAAACTAGGAAAACTCGACGAAAGAACTGGTATTAACGAATCGGGAAAGATCCACAAAAATAAATTATATACACTTGTTTGTTCACGACAAATAAATGAATTTTGCATTAGTTTTAATAGATAGTGTTAAAGAGCTATTTGTAACGGTATTGTTTTTCTTCACGTATCATTAACTACAACATTGTTTTCAATCTCTATCCGAAAATAGGAGCGTAATTTCAATAACAATGACCAGCAGAAGACTTTATACCAGTATCAATTCTCTTAAGGAACAGGCTGTAGTTAAAAGAGTGTTAAAACGCACCAAAAAGTAATCTTTAAAATCTCCGAATTATCTTCTTATTTTGAGAAATTAGGCAATATAATTTTAAAGTAATTTTGTTTGGGTTTTGGTTTCACTAAAGATATTCATTTGCTTTTCCAAGGGGCCAGAAGATTCGTTAACTATCATTCGGAAAGTAGAAAACTGAATTTTTATTTCTTCTCCTAGTGAGGAAAAAGAAATGATACGTAACAACTCTGAGAGCATTTATATAGAAAGGAAATTAACCTCACATGCAGTCAACGTAAAGACATAAGAAATATCTTAAGCGAAAAGACTTTTTCCGAGGGATTAAGCCCAATATAATTGAAACAGAAGACGAGGGATTTTCTGTAAATGCAACTTCCACCCCATCCTGTACCGAAAAGAACGATATCAAGTTCTTGAAACAAAAGAAGCAAACCCCATTTGGGACAAATCCAGCCAATCAATCCTCTAATTACAGGTTGCCTTATCTCACAGCGGGAGGCTTATCCGTTTTATAATCTCTTAAGCGCATGCATCAACATACGTATATTTAAATAAAAGGTAAAGTATCAATTATATCTAATGAACTGTATCTAAAAAAGTTACTTATTCCATAGAATTAAGTTACATTTTTTGGCCTCTGTTTTTGTGAGGTAAAAAAATCGAAAGATTCAATAAATTTAAAACGTCTGCTTATGGAATACCGGAAGCATTTATACAGTGTCAGCTAAAGAATAGCATTGCTTGGCTTTATACATTCATTTTTTGAAAAATCGAAAATTCAATAAATCTAAAACCTTTACCGATAGAATATCGGAAGCATTTATACAGTGTCAGTTAAAGATTAGCATTGCTTGGTTTCATACATTCTTTTTTTGAAAAATCGGAAATTCAATAAATCTAAAACCTCTACCGATAGAATATCGGAAGCATTTATACAAAGTCAGTTAAAGAATAGCATTGCTTGGCTTTATACATTCTTTTTTCGAAAGATTCGATAAATCTAAAACGTCTACTGATAGAATATCGGAAGCATTTATACAAAGTCATTTAAAGAATAGCATTGCTTAGCTTTAAACATTCTTTTTTTGAAAAATCGAAAATTCAATAAATCTAAAACGTGTACTGATGGAATATCGGAAGCATTTATACAAAGTCAGTTAAAGAATAGTATTG
This sequence comes from Araneus ventricosus, assembly GCA_013235015.1. Taxonomy (NCBI): domain Eukaryota; kingdom Metazoa; phylum Arthropoda; class Arachnida; order Araneae; family Araneidae; genus Araneus; species Araneus ventricosus. The sequence goes on from BGPR01013354.1 coordinate 29,333, forward strand.
CTTGGCTTTTTACTTTCTTTTTTCGAAAGATCGAAAGATTCGATAAATCTAAAACGTCTACTGATGGAATACCGGAAGCATTTATACAGTGTCAGTTAAAGATTAGCGTTGCTTGGTTTTATACATTCTTTTTTTGAAAAATCGAAAATTCAATAAATCTAAAACCTCTACCGATAGAATATCGGAAGCATTTATGCAAAGTCAGTTAAAGAATAGCATTGCTTGGCTTCATACATTCTTTTTTTTGAAAAATCGAAAATTCAATAAATCTAAAACCTTTACCGATAGAATATCGGAAGCATTTATACAAATTCAGTTAAAGAATAGCATTGCTTGGCTTTATACATTCTTTTTTTGAAAAATCGAAAATTCAATAAATCTAAAACGTCTACTGATGGAATATCGGAAGCATTTATACAAAATCGGTGAAAGAATAGCATTGCTTGGCTTTATACATTCTTTTTTTGAAAAATCGAAAATTCAATAAATCTAAAACGTTTACCGATAGAATATCGGAAGCATTTATACAAAGTCAGTTAAAGAATAGCATTGCTTGGCTTTATACATTCTTTTTTTGAAAAATTCGATAAATCTAAAACGTCTACTGATAGAATATCGGAAGCATTTATACAAAGTCAGTTAAAGAATAGCATAGCTTGACTTTATACATTGTTTTTTTGAAAAATCCCCAAAATTTTTTATGTTAACTTTCAGGAATAAGATTTTATTATGAAAAATATTTTTAGTTATAAGCAGATTGCGGCCGAAAAAAACTCTATTCTTTGATACGTTCAGCTTTTTTTTTCTGCTACAAATTATTTGTTTCAGAAATGTCACAAATGGGGATTCTTAAGCATCTTACCAGATTGACATGACACATAGCACTGCTTGATTTTTTGAATTCTTTTTTCTAAAAAAAAAACCACAAATACCTGAATGTTTTCTTTAAGAAGTAATATTTTATTATGAAAAAATAGATTGAATTGCCGATTATGCCCAAGAAAATTGTATCGTTTGATACTTTCAGTTTTCTTTTTACTGCAAAATATTATTTATTTCAGAGAAGCAGCAGAAATGGAGATTCTTAAGCATCTTACCAGATTGGCATGACACATAGTACTGCTTGATTTTTTGAATTCTTTTTTCTAAAAAAAACCCACAAATACCTGAATGTTTTCTTTAAGAAGTAATATCTTATTATGAAAAAATTGATTGAATTGCCGATTATGCCCAAGAAAATTGTATCGTTTGATACTTTCAGTTTTCTTTTTACTGCAAAATATTATTTATTTCAGAGAAGCAGCAGAAATGGAGATCCTTAAGCATCTTACCAGATTGAACTAGCACATAAAATTTTTTGACTTTATTACTATATTATTTATTTATTTATTTTTGAAAAATCCAAAAATGCATGGATGTTTTCTCTCAGAAATAATATTTTATTATGAAAAATATTTCTAATAATCAGCAGACTGTGTCCAACGAAAATATATTATTTAATACTTTCAGTTTTTTCTGATAAAAATCATTAATCTCAGAGAAGCATAAAAAACGAGGATTCTTAAGCTTCCTAACAGAATATTTGAATATCAGAAAAGCAAAGAGGAAACCTGCGTAGATCACATTTTCATAGCTCGTTTTTAAATCAAATGGTTTTCAAACACATAACAGCCGCCAGAATAATTCATCTATTTCTGTAACATTTTGTTCCTATTATTTTATGTTTTGAATTAAAATCAAATATAACACTGAAGTAAAAAACAAAAAAATAAAAATAAAACAATTTTATGCATGGAAATCGACATAAAAACGAATCTATACCGTTTAGATTAGAGAATTCCTTCCCAAAAGTCATTCTATTTTATAAGTGCCCACATTTTATCATTCAAGATTAGGAACACGAATTGTAAATGTTATTCACTGGATCTGAATTTCCCAACCTGTGGTACGTGTACCCCTGGGGGTACACGAAGGACCATTTGGGTTACGCGAAATCAAAGTTGTTAATAGCGGAAACAAGAAAACAAAGGATTAAAATTTAGAGATTTTTGTTTCTCCAAGTGAATACTTGCTATTTGATAACTATACCACTTGAATAGTTGATTATTACGAAGTGCTATCCTTATAAGTTAATGCGAAACAATTACAATACTGGTTTCATGAATGCTATTGTGAAAACGGAATGAAATGTAAAAACAAAAGTAAGTTCTTCAAATGTTATTAATTTGAGTCATTTCTCTTTTAACCTAACCTGAGGATTCTGGGAAAAAAAAACTTATTTGCATAGACGGATTGTTGGGGGGAGGTGGATAGGATAGTAGGAGATACGCGGAAACAGAATAATTAAAGAGTACGCGAGGGAAAAAGTTAGGGAATCCCTGCACTGGATGATTGTAGTAGGGGAAGGAGGTGTACCTTGGACATAAGTGTACCTTGAACCTATGCCGATTTTAGCGCCATCTGTATAGATGTATAGAAAATGTTATATGTATTTTGTACACTTGCCACCAGAGGTCCCAGTGTACCTGAACTTATTTCTCAAGGTGCTCATTTGAATGAATAAATCCTGAAAAAGGAAATTGAACCATCAAATGTAATTTTTTCCTATTGAATTTTGTGTTAATAGTTCCTAAACATATATAAATTACTTTATAGTAAAATGCCTAACTTATAAAGCACAGTTTTAGCTATAACAACATGTGTTAGAAATTATGTTAAGTCTAACCTCAATTTAGTAGTCAGCCATTTTCCATGAAATGGCCAAGTGGTGTACCTTGGACCATGCCCAAGTAGTGTACCTTGGTGCATGACTACTGCATGGTCTACCACTTATGTTGAGGAAAAATGTGATGTAATGTGGAAGTTACCACATCCCGTGTTGACTGGAGGATCTGAAAGGCAGCTTCGGAAATTAACATTTGAATTGACTTGTCTAATTACAATGTTGGTTAAGCCTACTCTTAGGAATGAAACTGTTGCTGTAATAATTTTATATTCGGTCTAATCTAAGACCTCATTAAGTAAAAGTGCTCATTAACATTTTTCTGTAGCTAAAATACCAATAAATGTTTATGTTCAAACTATTCGGTTAGATTTTTTAAATCTAGAAATAGCTGGTCCAAGGTACAGTACCCATGGTGTACCTTGGTCCTATTTGCACTTTTTTTAAAATTGCAAATATTGCACTGAAATACTTTTTTAAAAAATCTACAAAAAATATATGCTGTGTATAAAGGCCTAAAATATGAAAGAAAAATTGTTTTGTTACCTTTCTTTATTAATTATCCAATTAAAAATTAAAAAGTAAAAATGGGACCTAGGTACACCACCTTCCCCTACATTGTTTAATGAAAGAAAGCTGATATCTATAATAATTTTCGTAGATATAAGATAAAAATACCTAATTATACGAAATCACTAATATTGTTCGATCTCGAGAAAAACGCGAAATTCTTCATTTCATTTTATCCATCAATCTTTACTTTCAAAAGCAGCCTTAACCCGTTACCTGCCATTGCCCCTTTTTCGGCACGCTGCAGCCTTAACCCTTTATCTGCCATTGCCCCTTTTTCTGGACGCTGCAGCCTTAACCCATTATCTGCCATTGCCCCTTTTTCTGGACGCTGCAGCCTTAACCCATTATCTGCCATTGCCCCTTTTTCTGGAC
>BGPR01013355.1:0-22050 GCA_013235015.1 Araneus ventricosus
CGTTTGCAGGACTTATTTTTGATTTTACATTCTATTTCATTTTTACAATAGTATTATTTCAACGTATAAGCTTTATTCATAATAACAATAATAAACTAAATAGCTTAAAATAACCACAAAAGGACATTCTAAGAGGATAATCCATAATAAGTTATGATTTTCTGAAAGTACGACCTCTATTAACTTTTTAAACCCAAGGCGACTTTTTTCTTCTAGCTCCTTTAGAACCGGGGCCTTTTGGGAGGAAGCGGCATGAATTGGACTCTCCCAACCTGGGTGGTCATTTACCACCCCACCCCTGCTATAAGCTTCCCTTAAGGCGCACGGAAATGGGTTGCAGTTTGTAAGGATAATTGGACCCTCCTACCGCGGTTATCTCCTAAGCGATCTCAGAACCTCACCTCCCCTCAGAAGAAGCCAACCGCCCCAGACCGGTCTTCTTCGCTGCTAAAGGGAAATTCGTAGACCGCCCGGGACCGCCTCTCTCGGTGTCAGAGGGTTAAAGCCAATAAGTAAGGGTAAAAATTTACTAAAATGGTAAAAAATCAGAAAAATTTGTCCACTTCACGGTCCACTTTCAAGACTGACTCCAAACTTGCGTGAGTATTAATGGAGGCCGAGACGCTTCTTCTGAAACGACATGTAGCAACCCCCGACCAATGGTATGCGAAATATAAGCTTTGTGTAAACTTGCCCCTGTACCAAACTTGCCCCAATCTCTCCTAACCTTTGGTTGCTTTGTTTGTGAAAACGGGACATTTCGGCATCTCGAAGTTATGCTTGGGGACGACGATACAAGCTTCTTAGAAACGGGACGAATGGTCACATTATGTATACACATTAATAACTCAATAACTTTTGAAAGTTGCGATTTACCAAATCACAAATGAAAGAATAACTACGTGTTTCTCCACCTCTCAGGACTATATAAAGAATTTTATCAAATTAAAAAAAATAAAACCTTCGTTTTAGTTCAGTGGCGAATACGGGGGGCAGTGGCGACCCCAGGGGGGGGGGCTATCGGGCTACAGCCCCCCCAGAGCCAAGCCAGAATTCTTGATATTATTTAAAATCATTAAAACTGTTTTTTCTTAATTTTTCATCTTTAAAAAAAATAATAAAAACGTTTCAACATTGCTTTCTGGCTTGACAAGCTCGAAAATTTTCCTATTTTTGTAGTCATTCCACTTGTAGCTTTGACGCGGTCGAAGACATTTTTTGGCTAATTATTTCATTGTAATTTTTATTAAATTACCGAAAGTATTGTATTGTTCTTTATGATTCTTATTGTGAAGTGAGTAAAGTCTGTAAAGTTAAAGAGTTTTGGTTTACTTTAGCCTTGAGGTTTGACATTCGTCACGACGATACAAAAATTTTATGACCTCAGCCCCCACCAGACCGGAATCCTAGATTCGCCACTGGGGGGGGGGAGCTATCGGGCTGCAACACCCCCAGAGCTAAACCAAAATTCTTGATTTTATTTAAAATCATACAGTTGTTTATTCTAAATGTTCATTAAGAAAGTAATAAAATTGTGACAACATTTCTTTCTGGCTTGAGAGGCTCGAAAATTTTCCTGATTTTCTAGTCATTCCACTTGTAGTTGTAACGTTGACGCGGTCGAAATAATTTTTTGGCTAATTATTTAATTGTATTTTTTATTAAACTATCGAAAGTATTGTAGTGTTCTTTATGATTCATATTGTCAGGTGAGTATAATCTGTAAAGTTAATATGTTTTGGTTTACATAAGCCACGAGGTTCACATTCGTCACGAAGATACAAAATTTTTATGACCTAAGCTCCCCGCCTGACCCGGATCCTGGATTCACCACTATTTTAGTTATAGAGTTTCATGACATTTGATATCTATTAATAAATTTTGAAACTAAATTCTAATCTAATGTATCAGTTGCTTTGAAATACGGTAGGATCATATTCAAGACCATTTAACTGGGTATAAGGATAAACTAACTAGTTTACGTTATTCTTTACAACAGAATATCGCTCAGTCTAATCACAGATGAAGGGCATGATGCGTGCTTCTGTGCCTCTTAGAGTTATAAAAAGAGTTCCATGAGATTAAAAAACTTTCGTTTCAAATATAGAGCTTCATGACGGAAAATATCGATTGATCCTGGACTGGAAACGTCGCCCATGCACCCCTTCATTTGAAACGTGGGTAAATTTAACTCCTAATCTAAATTTAGTCCATTTTGAAGTGCTGGCTTATTTAATTAAACAGGAAGTATTTTCAGTTATTAAAACATATGCAAATGTTGCGTTAATCACGTTTTCTTATATAAGTTTGATTAATCCTGGAATGGAAACGTCGCCCATGCATCCCTTCATTTGAAACGTGGGTAAATTTAACACCTAATCTAAAATTAGTCCATTTTGAAGTGTTGGCTTATTTAATTAAACAGGAAGTATTTTCAGTTATTAAAACATATGCAAATGTTGCGTTAATCACGTTTTCTTATATAAGTTTGGTTAATCGTGGAATGGAAACGTCGCCCATGCACCCCTTCATTTGAAACGTGGGTAAATTTAACTCCTGATCTAAAATTAGTCCATTTTGAACAACAGCAAATGTTGCGTTAATCACGTTTTCTGTAAGTTTGATTAATCCTGGAATGGCAAACGTCGCCCATGCACCTCCATTTGAAACGTGGGTAAATTAACCTACTAACTAAAATTTGTCATTTTGAAGATTGACTATCAATAAACAGAGTATATATATTAAAAATAGCAAATGTTTGCTTAATTTCGTTTATAAAGTTTATTATAATCTAAGATGGAAACGTCCATGCACCCTCTTCATTTAACGCATGGTAAAGAACTCCCAATCTAAAATTAGTCCTTCTGAGTAGCTTTTATTTAATTAAACAGGAGTATTTCTCAGTTATTAGAAATATGCAAATGTTAGGTTAATCACGTTTCTTATACAGTTGTTAATCTGGAATGGAAACGTCGTGCCCCTGTCACCCTTCATTTGAAACGTGGAAATTTTGTCTAAAATTAATCCCTTTGGAGCTGATATTATTTAATTAAACAGGAAGTATTTTCAGTTATTAAAACATATGCAAATGTTGCGTTAATCCGTTTTCTTATATATAAGTTTGGTTAATCGTGGAATGGAAACATCCTTGCATGCACTTCATTTGAAACATTGGGTAAAATTTAACTCCTAATCTAAAATTAGTCCATTTTGAAGTGACATTTAATTAAACAGGTAAATACCAGTTATTAAAACATATGCAAAGTTGCGTTAATCACGTTTTCTTATATAAGTTTGATTAATCCTGGAATGGAAACGTCGCCCATACTTCACATTTGAAGCAGGTAGAATTTAACACCTAATCTAAAATTAGTGTTTGAAGTGTAGTATTTAATTAAACAGGAAGTATTTTCCAGTTATTTAAAACATATACAAATGTTGCGTTAATCCACGTTTTCTTATATAAGTTTGATTAATCCTGGAATGGAAACGTCATATGCATCCTTCATTTTAGTAGGTAAATTGTATCTTATATAAGTTTGATTAATCCTGGAATGGAAACGTCGCCCATGCATCCCTTCATTTGAAACGTGGGTAAATTTAACACCTAATCTAAAATTAGTCCATTTTGAAGTGCTGGCTTATTTAATTAAACAGGAAGTATTTTCAGTTATTAAAACATATGCAAATGTTGCGTTAATCACGTTTTCTTATATAAGTTTGATTAATCCTGGAATGGAAACGTCGCCCATGCATCCCTTCATTTGAAACGTGGGTAAATTTAACTCCTAATCTAAAATTAGTCCATTTTGAAGTGCTGGCTTATTTAATTAAACAGGAAGTATTTTCAGTTATTAAAACATATGCAAATGTTGCGTTAATCACGTTTTCTTATATAAGTTTGGTTAATCGTGGAATGGAAACGTCGCCCATGCACCCCTTCATTTGAAACGTGGGTAAATTTAACTCCTGATCTAAAATTAGTCCATTTTGAAGTGCTGGCTTATTTAATTAAGCAGGAAGTATTTTCAGTTATTAAAATACAGTCGGATCTCTATTTAACGAAGTCGCTAAATCCCGAAAAAAAGTTCGTTATATGGAAAATTCGTTAAATAGAGATTCGCCTATTAAAATACTTTAAACTACGTAAAATAGATTTTAAATTCATAAACACTAAACATTATTAAAAAAAGTAATTACTCACACCTTTATTTTGAAAATTAATATATATTTGTTTTATATATCTTACCCATCAAAAAGAAATCTGCAAGGAAAACAAGAATAAAACAAAACACTGTGAGGGAATACACTGTATTTTCAATTTAAAAAAATAATTTTATATTAAAACTAATGAATTTTAGCATTTCATCATGCGCGGGTTTGTTGATTTCTGCATCATAATCATTTCCATCTTCATCATCTTCGTCTTCATCGCAATTCATTGCTGTGTTGTTTTTGTTTTTCACACTGTCCACTTCAAAACTACCTCATCCACATCTTCATAGACACATGCTTTTAAACGTTTTGAACAAGAATTCGACGGATCATAATTTTGTATCTTATCACGATTTTTTTTATGGTTGATAAGCTGTTTGGAGGAATACCAAATGTTAAAGCAATATCCTTTTTCTTCACACTTTTAATCCACCTCATGAAGAATTAAATTTTTTTTCTTTGATGCTCAAGCACTTTCGCTTTAACATTTTCCAGCTTCGAGGTCATTGATCTCCACAAAATGTGTTAAAAGAAAGAATAAGTTTGAAACGTTCAGAAATATTTTGAGAAATAGGGAGAAAAAAAATATTGGAACACAAGAAAAAGTTCGTTAAATAGAGAATGAACTTCCCTATTTGGAGGTTATTTTACGAAGAAATTCGCACAATGTTCTTGGTTCCAAGGAAAAGTTCGCAAAATAGAGAAATTCGTAAAATAGAGGTTCGTTAAATAGAGGTCCGACTGTATATAAAAATGTTGGATTAATCACATTTTCTCATACAAGCTTGAGTGCCAAACATATTTCGATTTTTTTAAAAATACGAGAGTTCAAAGAATGTCATTTTCGGTTATAATACGGTAGGTAAGGATGAACTGGTCATTTTTAAAACAAAAGCAAGTAAAAATATGTATTTAAAACAAAATCTAGGTATTATTAAAATAAAAGAAAGTTTACAATAAGCATAACTGAATATTTTAGTGTTATTCCTCAAGTGTTGTAAATTCAAAAATTAATTTTCTGTTTTTGTTTGCAGAAATAACTTCATAAACTTTGAAGAAAATAATATTGGATAAGGCAGTAAAACATAATATAATGGTAAAAATAATGTAAAAGAAATGATATATTATCATGTAAATAAAGTGACAAAATTAACATAATCAAGATACAGTCGACGCTCGTTATAACGACCCTCTGCGGCCCACAGCAAAAGGTCTTTATAACGAGTGGTCGCTATAGTGGATATAATTAAAAATAATACACATGTACGCTCGCTCAGCAGTTCCGTAAAAATAGGCTATTTTTAAAGAGATTCCAACCAAGTGTTCAAATTATTTTTTATGATTGGTATTAAAAATAAAATTTTATCAATTAAAAATGTATTTTTAAAATAGATTTTAAAGTAGAAAATAAAGGAAAATCGGAAATGGATGTTTGTCTTTTCTGCAAATGTGATTTTTGCAAAACATAATTTTCCATTTCAGTTAAAGATGATAAATAAAATTTTGTATTTTCTTGCCTTTCAAAAAACATTTTAAAGTCGGAATAGCCCTTGAAACATTTTTTATTCTAGGCTATTCTAATTTCCGCGCTGTAGTGAGTGATAATTCCCCCTCCCCGTCAAAGTTGAACTGTAACACTGAAGACTCTACATCTACGAAGCTTGGCAATGCAATAATTAAGGTAATTTACGTTCAGAAACATGTTCTTTTTGGAAAAATACAGGGAAGAGTGTCCGCTGAATTCGGACGTTGCATTGGGATTAGACGCCACTGGACGGTCGTTATACCGATAGTAAAATAACATAGAGTGCATAGGGAAACACAGTTGGGGATTTTATCACTGGCCGTTATAATGGAATGGTCTTTATAATGTGCGGTCGTTATAACGAGCGTTGACTGTATAAAAATTGAATAAATGAGCAAATTCCTAAAAATTATAGGGAAAAGGCCTTTTCTTTTGTGAAACAATTGTTAAATTTAAAAGAAAGTGCTTTTTTTAAGTGCTGGCTTAAGAGAAAAGTGTAGTGAGTATGAATTATGCATCTATTAAAAGATTATCGATTAAAAAGTCATTGGTGGGAACCAACCGCAAAAAATTATAAGTAAAATCTTTATCAAAATTTAGCTGTTATCCTTTCCGTCATTAAATTGAAATCTTGTTCGGCTACAGGATAACACCCTGTTCGTTGTAAAGGCCTCATATTTTCCTTTTCGACTTAGAGAGAATTCAAACTTTTTATACTATGCATTGGAGACGGCCCGAGGCCTGGGAAACTACCTATGGCTCTAAAACGGAGTGTGAAGAAAAATATGTTTTATTAAACTTGAAAAATGCATCGGAGACGGCCCGAGGCCCAGGAAACTACCTATGGCGCTAAAACGGAGTGTGAAGAAAAATATGTTTTATTAAACTTGAAAAATGCATCGGAGACTGCCCGTGGCCCAGGAAACTACCTATGGCGCTAAAACGGAGTGTGAAGAAAAATGTTTTATTAAACTTGAAAAATAAAGTATTATATGTAATGATATTTCCTCATGTGCAGTGTAGAGTAGACATCTTAGTAAACAGGCAGTCGTTCAAGTCCAAAATCAATTTATTGAATTTACTTCATAAGTTTCAGCTGGATTTAAATATTTCTGAGGAATATCAAGCCATGATTTAAAATATAGACGCAAAGCACAGTCACCGGCGACAAAGAAACAAGTCGCGCCGAAGCGGGGCGTCTGGTAGGAAGGTTACATGATTTTGAAAAGAGGAAGTTGCACCCAGGGTTGCCAGATAAAAATAGCAAAATAAGGCCAAACCTTCTTAAAAATAAGGCCAAATTCGACAAATTGATTGAAAAGGTCATTTGCTATTATAAAAACAGCTGTCCTTCACGAAAACGAATCCCACTTGATAGGCATATGTTCAATGTTCTATTATTAAACTAAAATTTCAGTGAAAGAAATTTAAAACATCCTTGTTCTATTCTGGTGCTATTTCGTTGACATTTCATTATATATCATTTGAAATGTGTATTATCAAAAATTTATTAAAAAAACAATGGAATAAATAATTAAAAATTGTTCTAAATGTCATTAACGAAAATAAAGCCAAAAAAGGCCAAATTTCCCTAATTTGGCCTTAAAAAGGCCATTATGGCAACCCTGGTTGCACCATTGCAGCGAGATTAAGTAGTATTGTAAAACAGGGGAAACCCCGAGAGCGGTAGAGCGGTTGAAACTGGATTTCATCGAGTTAAAGTGACAGTTAATTGTGTGCTAGAGCTTAAGTAGAAATAATTTTACAAATTAAATTTCGAGTAGCGTTTTTAAAATTAGTGAAGTGTTAATTTATTACACATATTTTTGAAATTTGTCGAATATATTAGTTTACTTCTATAAGACCACTATATAATCTTAAATATATATGAAGTTTAAAAATTCTCACTATAATATTATTAAGCCATATTTACTGACAAAACATGTTCAGAATACAGAAATTTGTGAATTTAAAAAAATACGTTATTTGGAAGGGGGAGCTGTATTATTGCTTTGTCCGGTTGATAAAGCTACTTCGGACTTCTTCTGATATACATTATAATATTTTGCTAAAATACATAATTAGTAGATTATAAAATCCGAAACGAAAAGATATCAAAGATCTAAACAGTACGGAATGGAGTCAAGGAGATAAACTGCCTCCTCCTGCATAATGCTGAATGGGAAAAAGGAGTCAGATTGCCTACGCCTTACGTCCTCTTTTAAAACGAAGGAGTCAGTTTCACTCGTAACTTTTTGAAAATTACCTACTGAATCGGAGATAGCACATAAAACGCGGATGGTAGTACTGTATTACCGCCGCAAGAAAAACCCTAGACACCAGACATGCCTGTGGCGGGTGTTATGGAAACGGGATATTCTACTGCATTTTGGGGGTGAAGGAAATGGCTTTATTTCGTTTGGCGCAGATAGAACCCACGGAAGTCTCGTTTCGCTTTGTACTGCAGTCGAAATCGATTTCTCACCTTACTAAGTGCGCTTAGTTCGCCAAATGTTGCGGTTGATTTTAACCCGTTTACCTCCTTTCTTCGGCTCGTCTACTTGCGGCAACCCTGTCCAGGGTTTTTCTCCTGGCGGTAGGACAGTACCTGTTCCTCAACTACTCTGGTCTGTAGATAGGAGTGCTAGAAAAAAGAGGTTCTCCCTTTCCCTAAAGCAGTAGGATCTGAGTTGGAGTGGGAGGATGAATGAAAATGAATCTACGTTGGCATTCCAGGGTTAACAATGTTTCAAATTAATTTCTGATAATGCATCATTTTTAAAATACATTAGGATCATATTCAAGGCTATCTAATTGGATATAATGACATGCCTCGTAGCTTAGGTTATACTATTGAACTGCGATGTCACTGACTACAAACTCCTTTCTCTGAAAATTTACTTTACTAAAAATACTACAGTCGAACCGCGATATAGCGAACCCGGGATATAACGAACCCTCGGTTACAGCGAACCTTTTACATGGTCCCAACTAAAGCCCCATGTTAATAATGTATTTTCATACGTTTATAACGAACAGCAAACGCTAGAGACTCGGTTATAGCGAACTGAAAATTTCTAAAACTTCAAACTTTTCACTTGCCCAAAGGGGCATTCTTTACTAATTGTGCTCAAGTCAACACAACTTCTACAAGAGTTACCCCTTTTGCATGGAGTACTCTGGTTCTGAGACCACATTCCTCGCCTATTGTACCTTTGTTAGAGTCGCTGCTAACCCCATAAGTGGGACAAAGGAACAATAGACGAGGCTCTTTACAATTTCTATCTCCCCTCCTCCCCCTTGTGGACACTTAGCCTGGTGTCAACCAAGGAAGGGACAGGACATTCTGGTCAGACGACCTAGGAGCAATCACGTGTTTTCTCTGCCATTTCAGTTTAATTGCTTATCATTCTGTGAACCTTGCAGTGACCATGGCTAACGTTGGCAAGCGAATTATTTAATACTTTATTTGTCCCCAATTACTAATGAAAATATTATGTTATTAAAAAGTTTATTATAGAAGTAGTATCTGAGCATGTTAGGGCATTTTTTTTGTAAATACGGATACAGCGAACCTCGGTTAAAACGAACATCTGAGTCGGTCCGTTGAGGGTTCGTTACAACGGGGTTTGACTGTATAATACAGTAATACCTCGTTACAACAATACTTTGTGGACCAAATAAAGATCTTGTTATAGAGGGATGTATCGTTATATCGAGGGGCGATATAATTACGATATAAAAAATTTAAATTTTGGTTGTTAACGTAGACACAATACGACAATGTACATTTTTCAAAAGAAAGCATCACCATAGTGCCAATGATTGTTAAAGCGTGCAAAATATTTGAAAATTCAGCTAAACACATATACCTGAGAAACTTATTTATCAAAAAATTTTAATATTTTCGTTTGCTTATTCAATTTTTAACCTGTTATGTCAACTAAGAAGGTTTGTATAGAGACTAATGCGCGAAAATGATCATCATTTGGTGGATGAAAGGGTTGAAAAAATGCCCGTAGGGACTGAACTGATTGAAGAGCTTCCTGAGATGTCGATAAAGATTACGATGGATCTGTATCATCATCGTCGTCCTCTTTATCATCATTTTCCATTTCGTCTGTGATTTCGGACAGAATATCTTCTATATATATATCTAACTCCTGCAGAAACCATAAGATCATCATCCGCTGTTAATTATTCCTCCACGTTAATTCCAGACATTTTGCCACTTTTTTCTTCAAGCTCTGTTAAAGACTTTTGAAGGCTCAAAACACAGTCTTCAGCATATGAAACATCGCCATTTTTGGAATTTTCGTCATTATCAGTTTGCTTATCCTCCACGAAATATTGTTATAGAGGAAGATAAATGGTGTTGAGATTTAGAAAAAAAACATTTTTGTACAGGGGTTTATTGCTGTCCAGAATATCGTTATATTGAAGGGTGATTAACATTATGTTCTATGCAAATTCACCGGGACCACAACGTTGTATTGTTGTAGAGGGATACGTCGTTATAGCGAGAGTTTACTGTATTCCTTCTTTTTACATTAAAACTTTTTGTTTCTTGATATTGAAGTATGCTTTTTATCAGCCTTTGCACTACATAGTATGAATAATTACGAGATGATAGTGATTTTGTAAAGTATGATAATTTTTGTATCATGATTACATATGATCTAATTTTCAATATTTTCAAGGAATTCCTTGTATAGAAATTCCCACTACATATGAAAAATGTTACCCTACAATTATGGAATATTGTACGCGTTTGATAATAATAGATGACTAGTTATATCATGAATCTTGAATTATAATTTGGTGGCCCAGTCTTGAATTTGATTGAGTATTTTGGTCGTTAGCCAAATTTTAGGTTGTTGCAATATGAAATTTCAGTTGAGTTCTTCTCTTTTACTATTTTAAATAAGACAGAAATCGATATTTTAACTTATATATTGATAAGATTATATACGAAATTTATATAATTAATTCTAGATATTAATTTGAAGTATTGTAGAAAAATTATTAGTTTATTAAATGATTAAATCCTTTACCGTACACGCTTAGTAATATTTTCTTTGAATGAAATTCAAGAACGTTCAAAGCATACTCTTCTTAACTTGAACGTCTCACACTGAAATGGTTTTCACTTCCAATAACAAGTTGCTTTTCATAGTTATGATCTAATGACAGTTTTTAAAGAATTATACATGGCATTGTATCAGAAACATTGAAGTTAGAAAATGAAAATTACAATTGATCAACATATCTGAAATTGGTATTTGTAGATAAAATAGTGTATTAGCTATTAAAATAGTATTAATTTCAAAATATTTTAATAGATTTAAAGTACTATTTTAGCATAGACTGCTTGTTGAAAATAACAGAAAATGTGTAGTAAAATTTTGACATTATCTATAATCCAGCCATGGTAAAGCATTTGAAATACAGAAAAAACTAATGTCAAAAGCAAATAAAAAAATAAACTATACTTTGCATTTTGCATCATTTACATATTTGATCAACTTTAAATCATTTTATAATGAATTAACGAAATAATTTAGTCATTGCACTTTTGAATGACATAGCGAAGTTTCTAACAGCGAGATTTCAATTAAAATTTTATATTTTTAGTTTATTAATTAAATTAAAAAAATAATTTTAAAACATTATATATATAAACCTTACATTGAATAATAAAATAAATCGAACACTATCGGTTTAAAATTTTTATTATATAGTTTCAGGAACAAAATCCTGGTGAAACTCGAGATAAAGCTGATCATTCTTAATTTGAATGATATGTAATATGAAATAAAACAAAAAAATACAAATATTTTAGAAATTTATTTGGTATAACCGTAATGGCTGCGTCGTTAGTAATGTAATTTTTCTTAAAATACTTGCTGTCAAATAAAATTAAACCAATTCTAAAACTGATTTATTTTTATTTAGCAATTGTTTAATTTTATTATAAAGCTGACCATTCTTAATTTGAATGATATGTAATCTATACTTATAAAAAGCAATGTTTGTGTGTGTGTTTGTTTGTTTGCGATGTCCAGACGAATCTATCGCACTTACAGCCATGAAATTTGGCACACAGGTAGTCGTAATGGTGACTGAATGCACCTCGAAGCCGAAATTTTAAAATTTAATCTGCAAATTTTTTTTATTTAATGTTTTGTGTTGTTTTGGTTGATTCTTCGCACTAATTTATCAGTATCAGGATTTGGATAATTGTACGAAAAAATTAGATACACCATCGGAAAGAGCACGCGATTTCCGTTCTAATGAAGTTAATTTCGAATTTCTAACGTAATTTACTGAATTTTGAGAAATTTTTAAAAAATAGTCAGTTTTTCTATCTAAATGTTATTTTTGTTTTTAAATTTGTTGCATCCGACTTTCTAATAACACTATTATTTTCAATTTTTTTTCAGCTTATAACTAGAAAGGTTCTGTCGGATTTAAAACAAGAACGGTTAAAATATCTTTTCCCGTTTTTTTTAATTATTTTTTTTTCTGGGCAGATCAAAGTTATTTTTCTTGAGGGAGTTTTCTCCCGCGACGCTTTTACGGAACACAGCTGGCAATTTGATTGGTTCTCGCGGCAGGTGACGTCATTACATTCGCGTTCTGCGAGGAGATGATTTATTTACTCGATGACTTCGATTATTATTTTTAAGCGTGTCTTAACTTATTTCTTTGCCTTTCATACTTTGCTTGCGGTGTAATAAATATCACATTGTAATTTTTTAACATTGTTTTGGATTAACGGTACTCGGTCGAGAAAAAAAAAGAAGCGAACAAACTCAATACATATCTGTTTCGATTTCGTTTTCAAAACTTTCATTTATGTAATTGTATGTGGGCTTTTTTTTCATTTTGTTGAAGCCCTGATTCCACGGGCAACGCCGTGCGCGTACTGCTAGTATGAAATAAAATTTATCCATCATGCCGCTAATATCACATTCGTTTTATTCTTTAAAAATATAACCCATACCGTGTCGTTAGGCTTGTTTCTTCGAAAGTTATCTCTTTATTCTCGAATCTGAAGTACATATAGCAAAAGCACTTGAATAGTAAACACTTTCGTGCTTGAGATTTTGATGAGTTTCGGCTTTTTAGAACAGTTTGAGTTCAGTAAATAAATTATGTTTGTATATTTATTTTCAGGTGCTGCTCAGTATTAGAGTCTTGTCCATATGAACATGATAACTCAAAAATGCAGAGGGCTAGATAGATGAAATTTGGCATGCGGTCTTTACATTTTAGATCTGTCTCAAATTTAGGGCCGAATTCTTCAACAGCAAAAGGTACTGTTTCATACTGTCTAGTATATTAATTCACAGCGTTATGGAATTGCGGAGAAAGAAAGTCCGTATTACGAAGATGATTTTAAGTTGCCCATTTGCGATTCTCTAAATGTAAATATTATTTACATTTTTAGTTATTTCCTTTATTAACTTGATACTCAAGTTTAAAGAAAATAAATACTTTTTTAGTTATTCCTTTTATTTACAAACGCATTGAAAATATTAAATATACCATGCGTCGATCCAAGCGAAAATTGGGACCGTTTTGCGGCCCCTTCACAAAATTGCACTTCATAAAAACGGTCCCTTCACAAAATTCAAATTCATAAAAACGGCCCCTTCACAAAATTCAAATTCATAAAAACGGTCCCTTCACAAAATTCAAATTCATAAAAACGGTCCCTTCACAAAATTCAAATTCATAAAAACGGCCCCTTCACAAAACTCAAATTCACGTAAAATATAGAAATATGACTGCTAAAATTGAAGGTTTTATATGATAAAAAAATTTTTTCACAAAAATATTTCTATTTTTCACAAAAATGGGACCCTAAAAAAACCTGGATCTACCCTCTGTATACTCACGTTATCGTGGCTATGGTTAAAAATCAAACTTTAAAATATCGTGGCAATAAGATAAAACAGCTGGAAAATCGATTTTTTTTTCAATTTTAGATGGTATTAAGTTGTTTCTTCTTTGGAATAAATTTTTTTCATGTTATCGTTTACCTGCACGTTGCCATGAACATGCTTTTTTCATTGCATGTTTGCTATTATTCGTGCGTTGCTACTCCGTGCAGTGAAAATATTAAATGCATTTATTTGTGTGCAAGTTATCCTGGCTATAATTAAAAAATACTTTATTTAAAAATTATGGAAAGTAGGCAAAAAATAATTTAGCAAAGTGTCATAATTTGGCCTCGTGTTGTACATTTATAGCTCACAAGTAATATGTCATGTTCAATAATAAATAAAGTGCCATAACTGGATTAATAATTTTTTGAATAGTTTTCTTCGGCTAATAATTTCCGAATTTATCACCGAAAAGCATTTAAATTGCGAAATCAAAATCCCAAGAGTCCAACTATCAGTGGCAAAAACAATTCTGGATGCTTTTAGAAGATTTTTACTATTGCCGATTGGGAATATTTGGTTGCATAGCCAACATTTAGTCCCAAAGTCATTTTTAACCTTGCATGAGAAGAGATATATTTATGTGGAAGTATACAAGACAGTAGAAGGGAGGACATTCTTTTTTATTTTCACGGTTCTAGTGTCACCGTGTCTCACCTCTAAGCAATGATAAAATTTATTGGCATCCTATTTCTAAAATTATTTATTTCCGATTTTCGCGTGAATTTTAGCCCTTTGCGGGGCAGTGGGTCAGCTGACGGCACACCTAATTTCACTGGCTTCTCAACCGTTACATTCAACTATAAATGGAAAATAATAGGTTTAGGATAGTGCTTAATTCTTTTAGAATGTATATAGCAACCTTATGAAATTTCGTTTCGGAATAGGAATTATTAGAGATAAAGTTTGGGAAAATTCCTTAACTCAGAAATAAGAATTTTTTTTAGTTCTGGACGTTTACAATTTTAGAAAATTAACTCGAAAATTTTTCTTCTTATGGAGTTTTAATTTATGATCATGAGTCGATCCGCCCCTTCACAAAATTCCACTTCATAGAAAAGGTCCCTTCACAAAATTCAAATTCATAACAACGGCCCCTTCATAAAACTCAAACGGTAAAAACGGTATCTCGTCTTTATGGTCATCTAGCGCACATTTGGGTGTTCAGGAAGAGCGATTTATGGAGTATGGAAAGGAACCGGAACGAATTGAGATAGCTGGCTCTGGAATAGAACATAATATGACAGATCGGAAACACGTGATGTGTTGGGCGTCGGATATATCTATCTATCTCTCTCTATATATATAGGGTTAGGGTGGGAAGCAAACAGTTAAAGCAGGCTGTAAGCAGAGCCACCTGCAGATTTAACCGTAGAGCTTCGAACCGACATTTAGGCGGGGAATTATAAAATTAAGTGCTTTAAAGACTGGGAACGTGAACTAAAGAATGTGTTCGATGTCGTGTTGTTCATGTGATTGAATACGTGTCAAGTTATTATGCTCTAGTGGAAAAGGTATCGTTTAGTGAATGTTATCGGCATTGAATCCTGGTTTTTAGTGCCTGTCATGATGTATGATGTTCAATAAAGGTAATTTTTAGTTTAATTTTTTTCCTTACATTTTGAAGTAGACAGAAAAGTAGTTGATTTCAATTTTCTACCCATTTTTATCTATGTGCAAAATATGTGATTTAAAGCAACACTTCATTAATGTCTGAAACCTTTTGTAGTATTTTTATTATGCAAATTTTAAATATTTAAAAACATTTTGCCAATCTATCTAGTTCATTCCTTTAAACATTTCTTATTATTGTGAAACCCAATAGACTTTTATTTAATGAATATCAATTTGAATATAATGTGGTATCTTGAATTCATATTCGTATGATAATCATTTCCGTGATAAAAATCACATTCTGATATGTGATTTAAAGTAATACTTCATTAATGTCTGAAACATTTTGTAGTATTTTTATAATCAGGGGTGAAAATCCTCCGCGGATCCGCGATTTTCCGCTTTTTTGTATTATTTCTAAACTGATATTTATGCAGGACTCTTCTGTGACTTCTTCTTTTATAAAGCAAAATCTGATTTATATATTTTAGGTTTATTATATGTATTTTATAAAAAATATTGATATTATAAAACATTATTTATTAATTGTATCTATTTTAAGAAAGTGTGTAAGAAAACATTGATTTTATAATGTTAAAAATAAGTATTTGTAATTGAAAAAGTTCATACATGGCTGTAAGCAAGACCAAATTTGTTTCATAATTTTTTTGTGATGAGTAAATCATTCAGTAATAAGTGTTTATTTATCTCTTCCTTAATGTATGTCGCTATTCACGTAAAAATGTAGCTACTCTCGTGAATTTTCCTCTTTTTTGTATTTTTGCTGTTTTCACCCCTGTATAATGCAAATTTTAAATATTTAAAAACATCTTGCCGATCTTCCAAGTTCATTCCTGTAAACATTTCTTATTATTGTGAAACCCAATAGACTTTTATTTAATGAATTCCAATTTGAATATAGTGTAGTATTTTTCACTCATAGTCGTATGATAATCATTTCTGTGATAAAAATCATTCTGATATCTGTTAATAAGCATTTCTTTATTAAAAAATTTCATTGTAAATATGTCGTAATCAAATTAAAAATGAAATTAATTCTTAGCTAATGAAACCATAATTTTGATGCATTTTAAAACAAAATGCTTTTGTTAAGTATAAAATACATTATATAAAATTAACTTGATTATTATTCTGATGTCTTTTTAGTATTACAATCAGAATTCGTTTATGAGAAAGTATTGTGTCTTAATTAATGTTATATTTGCACTTTTTTCCTTATTTCTGCAATTAACTTATCAATTTCGTTTATATAGAAAATATTCTAGAGGTATTTTAATTCGATGTAGAAATTTTCCTTAAAAATCAATTCCTTGAAAATTAGGATCCAAATGTATACAATATAAAAGCATTCTTGTTATTCCCTTAAATAAATGCAATTACCTTACATCATGACGTTATTTCACCTAAATCAGGTATAGTAATTAAATAAATATAGAATATTCCAGTCAAATAATAACTGTTTCAAATAATAAATTCTTTGACTATTATTTATTTGACTGGAATATTTAATGCTTATTTCATTAATATATCTTCCTTAGATGAATTACTTTCATAATGTTAGTTTATTTCTATTCGTAATAATAAGGATGGATTAATGTTTATTTATATTAATCAAGCAGTAAATTAAAATTTATAATTTTAGATTCTAACATTAGCTATTAAAAAATGTTTATTTCATAGATATAAAGAGCCAAATTTTAAATGTCTCTTTAAGATGCGTGACGTGCTGATATGCTAAGAGTTACAAACCAAATAGTGAGTTAAGCTTCTTGAAAGATTTATTATAAGCTTCTTGAAAGATTTATTATTACATTTGAAAAAGTTTAGAAAGATCAAACTAACATTCAAATTTCCATAATATTATCTTTAAATAATTAATATCCGAGTTATAAGGCTTCGTATGGTAAAATGTGCATAACATGAAAAATAGTAAAGTTTATTGTAATTAATAAACTATTTATTGCGGTGATTTCAGAAAAACATCCCAAGCTGCAAGTTTTTTATTGCAAATATTCTCCCTATGGATGACCTAATCTGACATTTTCGTTTTTTAAATATATTTTCAGGTCACATTCTGTTTATTAACTCTTTTAAGTTCGTCATAAAATCCATCAATTTTATGATGAACTAATTCAGAAAAATTTATTGGGAGAAGTTAGCTGGAACCTGAAATTTTTGAATCACATATGTTTTAAATAAAATATACAACTTTTTAGTATCTTACAATTTTTGAGTGCTTGATAATAAATGTGGTCTTGAGGTGAATCATTCAGGAAATTTTTTAAGAATATAGCAGTTTTAGGGAGAAATCCAAAAGAAAAGTTTCGTTTAAAAACCTCGCTTGTGAACAACATATATTCTCTGGGACAAATAAAACAGCTGTGTAAACAAAGCAATTTGGAAATTAATTGTTTTCCTGCTGGCATTGAATATTAAACTATGGGCTTAAAAGTCATCTTTTATAAAACTATGGGCTTAAAAGTCATCTTTTATGAAACTATGGGCTTAAAAGTCATCGTTTATGAAACTATGGGCTTAAAGTAATCTTTTGTGAAACTATGGGCTTAAAAGTCATCGTTTATGAAACTATGGGCTTAAAAGTCATCATTTATGATTCGTTATTACAATTCTAAAATACGTTTGACGTATGAAATATAGGTCAAACACTCTGATCTAAAGAATTCACGGAAGAATTATTTAAACTTAAAATTAAACACGTAAATAAACAGTAGCAAAGCGTTTCAAATGCGAAATAAATACGAAAACGTTACAGTCTAGAAAATGTTATAGAAACATTACTGCTGTACTTATACCGAAAATGAAATAGTTAATGTTGAGATCTCTGAAATTATTACTAATGCTATTATTTTGATTTAGCACTTATTTTTAAAGCTTTTATTAAATGCTATGAGTATATTCAAAGACATTTTTAAATGTTAAATAGAATTTTTCGTTTTAAAAAATCTGAGTTATATGTTGTTTATTTATGATATGTTGCATTTTTATGTTATGAAATTAGAGTACAGTTTTACTGGTATATGTGAATAAAAATTTTAAATTTAATAACTAAAACATCAATTCTTTCATCATATACTAAAATAAATTTATTTTACAACATAAATTTTATAACAAAAAAATTCAATGAATTAAATTTTCTACGTTTAATAAAGAGTTTTTCTAAAAAATAATTAGACGTTTTTTAAACTTTAATTTGATGAATTTAATTCAATATGATTTTACTGTAATGAAATCAATATTTACGAATACAAAATAGTTACTTATTAATAGTGAAGATATATAGTGCTATGTTTTTCTACACGATCAAATGCAATAAATTTTATACGCAATGTATGTGAATTATTGATCAGATGCAAACTAGTAAAGATTTTCTCATTATATTTTACGCGTTAACAGTTCCTCATTAATTTACCAATTTATAGGTGTTTAATAAACAATTTGATAGCATATAATTTTAAATATGAATGGAATTTAAGCTGCTTATTGCCAATTAAAAATAATAATGGAGCCAATTCATGCCCCAATGTAATTTTGGAATTCAGCGACACTCTTTTTTCTGAGAGTACGACAAACAGAGTGAAGTTGGATGTTGAATGACATGCTTTGTTGCGTTTGCTGTGTGAATTGACGAAGAAACGCTATTGTCTTTCTTGTATTGCGCTTTCATGATTTCATCGGAAAATAATTATTTTTCTAACATAATAATTGGTTTATTTTTAATTTTATTTAAGCTGCTTATTGCTAATTAAAAATAGTAATGGAGCCAATTCATGCCCCAATGTAATTTTGGAATTCAGCGACACTCTTTTTTTCTGAGAGTACGACATACAGAGTGAAGTTGGATGTTGAATGTCATGTTTTGTTACGTTTGCTGTGTGAATTGACGAACAAACGCTATTATCTTTTGTATTGCGCTTTCATGATTTCATCGGAAAATATTTTTTTTCTAACATAATAATTGGTTTGTTTTTAATTTTATTTAATCCACTTATTGCCAATTAAAAATAATAATGGAGCCAATTCATGCCCCAATGTAATTTTGGAATTCAGCGACACTCTTTTTTTCTGAGAGTACGACATACAGAGTGAAGTTGGATGTTTTATGACATCCTTTGTTACGTTTGCTGTGTGAATTGACGAAGAAACGCTATTGTCTTTTTTTGTATTGCGCTTTCATGATTTCATCGGAAAATAATTCTTTTTCTAGCATAATAATTGGTTTATTTTTTCACAATAAATTTTATTTAACAGCATAACTCATTCTGCATTCCTTTGATTGATTGAAATTTATTGAAATTATACTGTTCATCTTAATTATAAAGTAATATCCATTTCATAGCTGAATTTGCTGAAAATTATAGTATCGAACTATATTTATTCTCAGAGCATAAATAATTCAACAATAACAGATTTTTATTTATATTTTCTATATTTAATGTTTCTAGATGATTAATTTTTAACTATGCTTTTTAGGACCTGAATTGATATTTCTGTGTGCGGAATATTTCAAGACTGCCACGAGGCCAATGACCGAAGATGGAAAAAAGCACTTGTATTTATGTCGACCGAAGATGGAAAAAGCACTTGTATTTATGTCTGCCGACTGACTCGAATCCTCCGAACAAAGCTTTCTTAAACGTTTTGTTCGTTCGGCTCGAGTTAGAATGCCGACAATGAAACCAACAGATATTTTTCAGGAATAATGTGAAATCATTTGTTAGCCATACGGAAAAGCCGTGAATTAATATTCTAAACAGCATCGTCCCTTAATCGAAACAAGGATGTGGTTTCAACCCTGTTAGGAACATCCACTGTAGGTATTCTGTTCCATATTTGGCAAAACTTGTGATTATTCAGTTTCTTTCTGTTTCAGTCATAAGGTCTCAACAATAACTTAGAATATTGTTTACATGTGGGTCAAGAGGTTAAAAATGTTTTTAAAGTGCGAAATTGCCACGAGATTTATTTTTACACTGTTGCTGTGACTGTGTAGTTGAAATGCCCACCCACCCCCAAAAAATCCGACATAGCCTGTCGCAATACAATTAAGCTGTAAAATATATTTATTTCACTGTTTTAAAAGCCTATTGTACCCTTTGTCATTGATCTCTTTCGAGATTTGTTTGATTTAACACTAGCCTCCTTCGGCTACCAGCTTGTTCATAGGAAATATGATTTCAATTGAATCTTGTATCACTTTATATTCATGGCTGCTTTAGCAACGTAATTTTAAACTTCAGATTTTAGTAGATATTTAACCCATGCTCTTTTAGTGACCTTGCACCTGTTCTGTGCATTGTCTACATAAATGTCTCAAATGGAGTCTAATAACTGACCATGCCATGTGACATCTAATTGAACGTTGCCGGCGCTTTCTTTACTACATCATTTCTCTTGCAAAATAGACATTCGATTTCAGCATTAAAATGGCGCATCACATTTTATGGCCATCGGCATGTTAGCTGAACTAAAACATGCCGAAAAAATAATGAAAACATAGCAACCATAATCAATCTTCTTATTGGATATATTTCTTCATATACGTAATATCTCGGAGAGTTTGGTTTACAGATTTCATAAAAATTTTGATGAAATAAAATATGAAAGCAAAATGTATTAGGATATTACCTTAGCTTTCAACAATGAAAGAGAAACGCGCAATTAAATATTTGTTTAAACAATGAAAGCAACAATGAAGAATTGTTGTAAATTATGTCACAAAGTATTTTTAAAAGGTTATTAAAATTAGAGAAAAAATTGTACAGCAATTTAATTGACATCATTAAATTAATATTAATTTTAGCACTTTCAGAAGGTGTAAAAATAATTTTGTTCTGTAATATTTTTGGAAGTTATTAAGGAAAATCGAAGAAATTTTGAGTAATTTTTAATTAATTAAAATTCTAATTAAAATTTCAAAAAAAGGCTCCGAGGTGCACATTCCCACGCTCCAAAGTATGTTTGTGCCAAATTTCGTAGCTCTAGGTCCAGCGGTAGAGCGCCAACACACACACACACACATTCTCCTTTATTATCAATAGAGATATTTATACCATATGTACGAGTATTTACTATACTGTTATTGTGGATTGTTGTATTTCTTATATATATATAACTTAATTTATGTTGTTCTTTATTTCCATCAGTAATTACGTATTCTTTGGCTGGACGAGATCCCCATTTATGTATAATGTTATTTCTAGATCATGTATGAATTTGTATTTATCTGAGGTACCGTAAAAGAAAATGCCTTTCAAATATTTAACTGAAATGCAGAAAGATCAAATGAGTTATATGATTGTACTGATGAATATTATGTTCTTGAAAGAATATTATATTTAAGGTACAGTACTTTTCATGGATTAATATTCCTCGTGATATTAGCAATGTCCAGTTGATGAATCGGGCTTTCTATTGATATACCATTCGATGGCTCTCACTTAAACACATTTCACTTTGTCGCGGATCTTTCAAATTATGATGGTGGATGTTTAAAATTATTATTACCCTACATAGAAATCTAAATTAGGTGCTAGTCAAAATCCATGATTTCAGAATATGAATTACAGTTTTGGAGCTTTCAAGGACTGCATCTCTGGAGAAACACTCACATTTAGGATCGTGATGCTTTTGACAACTGGAAGGAATGAACAGCCTTCTGGAGGATTCCCTTCTATAAAAGAATGAAAGCAGGATACTTTCCAA
>BGPR01013355.1:22060-41987 GCA_013235015.1 Araneus ventricosus
TGTCAAAATCCATGATTTCAGAATATGAATTACAGTATTGGAGCTTTAAAGGACTGCATATTATAGTTGCCTCTGGAGAAACACTGACATCTAGGATCGTGTTGCTTTTGACAACTGGAATTAATGAATAGCCTCCTGAAGGATTTCCTTATATAAAAGAATGAAATCAGGATACTTTCGAATAAATATTGTGCTGGATCATTTCAGGGAAACAGTTATTTAATTTACCATTTTCTGAACAACTCTAACTAAGGACGCTCTTCGAGTCTGTGTACTCTCACTTTGTTGAGTCTTAACGTACCAAGCGAGGGGATTTACTGAGAACCTCAGTGAATTTTTGTTGTCCTGCAATAATACAGCAGAACCCTGCTAATCCGAACTAATTGGGACCGGTGCCTGTTCGGATTACAAAAAATTCGGATTACCCGAAATTCTGGTAAAAATAGAAAAGAAGAAGATGTGTGCTAAAAAAATGTAAGTTATGAGAACTCAGTACTAATATCTCTTGAATTCTTTTATTCAAAAGCAATAGAAAGAGAAATGTCTCCCCTTTTCATTAGAATAATGGATGTGCTTCTGTATGAAGTGTCTTTATCTTACGGCGAATTAGTTTTTTCAATGTATACAAAATTATGCATTCTGAAAAAGTACTTCTTTGCTTTTAGTATGTATATTTAAATCTTTTCAGGTAAACTTTTCAATTACATATAATTTTCGAAAATAAAATCGGTTCGGATTAGCAGGGTTCTACTGTTTAATAACTATTTTACTCCTAAGTTTTCTGTGTGTCCCACATAAATATTATAAATTCAGTCTATAAAATCTAAAAAAAACCCCAACAACCTTAAATATTGGAAAATGTATTCGGAATTGCACAAGACCAGGGTTTGGTACATGTCTTTATAAATGCGGACTGTTTCTATTTTTGTTCTTAACTGGTTCTAAAGACTGTAAATTTTGAAAAATGGTCCTCCAAGATAGGTCAGAAGATGTCATTGTTCGCATGCTGGATGAGTGTGATGCGCATAACTCAGAAGGTGCCCTCAACGAATCTGATGATGAATATCTTCCAAAAAGAGAAGCATCAGAATCAAAATTAATTCTAAAGGAAGTATCATGGCTGATTTGCATTCCGATGAAGATGGTGACTTCATTGCCCAATCAACAAGAGCGTGTTGAAGTTCCGAGCCGCCGATTTCTCGTCGCCGCCAGTGTAACACTGTCACAGGACACACCGGTACCAGTCATAATATATTCTATTTTAGTATATAGTGTTACAAACATGAAACGTGGCTTCCCAGCAATGTGAGTCTTATGGTTGGGAAGTGAGTTTTACAGGGATAAGTATGGGATGACTATTAGCAGCCACGTCTGGTTTTCCGACCTTGGCGACGAAATATGGGATCTCAAAGGTACTGGAATCTTCTCGATATTTTCATTGGGAGAGAAGATATGCTTGAATGTGCTAAAAGATTCCATGTGACGTCACTGCCTGCCGTGAGAGACCTATATAAGGAGAGCGCGTGGATGACGGAGAGTGTGTTGATCCATTGGGAACGACTTGGAGCTTCGTCCGCAGTGCGAGCTTGGAAGATGGTGAGCTGAGCGCTATTGAAAGTGCAGTTATTGTCGTTACTAGTTATTTGCTGACTGTTTGTGTTGTTAAATATCAAAGTGCTGAACTGTTATTACCTGTGAATTGTTGTCTATTTACATTGGTAATCTGTGCAAGAACTATTGTTTCCTGTACCTGTGATACGTGTTTTCCTGTATATTTGTAAATAAACCTTCATTCTCCATTATCCTGCGTGTTGGACTGTTTACACCATACACCCACGGAGAGACTTTTGCAACAATAGTATAATATAATGAAATAAAGTATCCCGTCAGGTGTAAAAATGTATATAATGTTACAGAAAATGTGTGGATTTTGTTGAAAGCTGATGCAAGAATGTATATACTGTTACAAAGATTGTATGGACTTTGCTGGCTAACTTTTGTTCAAATAAATATATATAATAATTTCGTTGATGAAGTCATTAAGTAATAAACAAGCCGAGTACAGAACTAATATTCAGTTATTATTCAACGTATTCATATTTATATACGCCCATCTCATACGAGGTTTACAAGCCAAAAGAGAACGAAAAATCCCTGCGTTCTCTCAGATAGAAGATTAACATATAGACACGTGGCAAAGTGAAGGGAATATTAGCTATTTTTAGTAAGTTACGTAAGTGTTTTAGGGAAAAGTCTGGTGCCAACAAGACGCTGATTCATGATTTCTGTGGGAGCGAATGGAAGCGATTGAAGTATTCTTTTAGTAATAAATATGTCAAAATGCGTGATTTAATATACCTCCAGGGCGGGAAATGAAAGGAAACTGGAGTTCAAGAAAAGTGATTTTGAAATACATTATTATTGTACCATAATTAAATTTTAAAAAAATATAATATTAGAATTTAAAGCAAAATTAAGTGACATTATTACATATATATAAAAAATATTTTATGCTGATTGTCTTATCCTTACTAAAACGTAAAATAAACGTTCTTTTCGCAACAAACGATTTTTTTCCTCAACTAACAGTTTAGAAAACATTCATTGGGTCCTAGGAACTTGCTTCCGAGAACCCTAACTGGGTAATGATGGTTCTAATCTCACTTAATCTAGCATATCTAATCTAGTCCATAAATTAAGGACTCATTATACAGGGGAAAGGGGACATCTTCTATTGGTCAAAGAAATCTTAGTACTCCAAAGATAGGTAGTCCTCTGGGAGGATTTCAAGGGGAACTTGCCCACATTTATGTTTCGCTTGCAGGACAACCAGGTAACTTTTCAGTAGCGAGATCAACAGAGGTGATGGTGGTTCTAATCTCACTTAATCTAGCATATCTAATATTGTCCATAAGTTAAGGAGTCATTATACAGGGGAAAGCGGACATCTTCTGTTGGTCAAAAAAACCTTAGTACTCCAAAGATAAATAGTCCTCTTGGAGGACATTAAGGGACTTGCCCACATTTATGTTTCGCTTGCAGGAAAACCAAGAAAATCTTAAGTAGCGAGACCAACAGATGTGATGGTGGTTCTAATATC
The DNA here is from genome assembly GCA_013235015.1 of Araneus ventricosus. NCBI lineage: Eukaryota > Metazoa > Arthropoda > Arachnida > Araneae > Araneidae > Araneus > Araneus ventricosus. Next base: position 25,161 of record BGPR01013355.1, read on the forward strand.
ACTTAATTCAGCATATCTAATCTAGTCTATAAGTTAAGGACTCATTATAAAGTAGGAAGGGGACATCTTCTGTTGGTGAAAGAAACCTTAGTACTCCAAAGATAGGTAGTCCTTAGGGAGGACTTTAAGAGGAACTTGTCCACATTTATGTTTCGCTTGCAGGACAACCAGGTAACTTTTCAGTGGCGAGACCAACAGAGCAGTTTGTTGCTGAACCTCTCATGGGTCTACCAATTTTTGAATTATTCTGGTTAAGAGTAGCCAAAGGATAGTAGGCATAAACTTCTCATGATTCCTCATTCTCTGGTTATGTTCCTCAGTCACGATATACTTTAGCTCAGTAGACCACTGCTGAACCAATAACTAGGTAAATTACGTTAACTACCTGGATTTGATTCCGTCTCAGGCTGTTAATTTCGGTTATAATTAAGGTTTTAATTATTTGGACTTGAACCAAAATTCAGATTTTTGTTGCAAGAATATGGTTGAAAAGACAGAAATTGTGATAAAACATTTCTTAATATTTTTTTCATAAGTTAACCACTGTTCATGTAAAATTAGGAAAATGTTTCAATTCCAGACAGATTCAGATCTTATATGCATTTAGTTCTAAGGATGATTTTAACCGAATTTTGAATGACGAATCTTCTTCTTTCTAATCTTTCTGATCTGAATCAGATCAGATCCATGAGATCGTTCGCTCTCATCACCTCCAACACGAAATCCGGTCTCTGAAGCAGGTCATCATACACCAAGGCAACACAGTCAAGCAGATGTTGCGGAGTGGCCTCAATCATGTTGCACTTTGTGCAGATATTGAACTTCTTATCACCACGAGAGAATCTGAGGGTTTTTAAGTGGCCGGACAATAAGCGAGCCAAAGTGTTTGGTCTTTCCTAACCCCCTTAAAACGTATAGCAGCACCTGGGCCTTCACAACGATACCATGAATGAGCTGGTGGATGCCTCCGAGAAATGTTAGCGAGGGCCTTTCTTCTTGAGTATAACTCAAGATAAGTCAAGGGTTCTACATAGGCCTCAGGCATGGTAGTACCTTCTTTAGCAAGACTGTCAGTAATATCATTATATTTTAAATTTACATGTGATGGTATCCATTGTAGATGAAGAACACAAATATTGCACAAGGTCCTGAGTTTGTTAAAGATATCCATTGCCCTCCGGTCACTAAAATCTCTCCAGTTAACAAAATATTGGATAAAAGTTCGGCTGTCCGAGAGAATCCATATCTCACCGAATAACTGATGTCCAAGAACAAAGTCTAAAGCCATATCAATGGCGATCATTTCGGAGTGGAAAACTGAGCAGTAGTCAGCATTTCTTCATTTAAGAGAAGCTTCCCCCCGAAAAAGACGAATAGGCGATTTAAACAGCTTTTTTTAAAACCGATTGAAACGAAAATTGGGCACGGATCTATAATTAATGTTAGCAGACGACATACCAATTTTTATTTATTTAGGCCATAGGGTTTAGGTGTTATCATGTTCACAAGTATGCGATTATACAAACCGACGGACAGTCAACCCTTCGACGGATTTAGTCCAAAATTTTATACGGATCTACATTCATTATGATAAAACTGTGTACCAAATTTTATCTCTCTGGCTATCTAAGTGGTTGAGTTATCGTGTTCACATGAACACGGACAGACAAACTTTCCGTGGGCGGATTTTGTCCAATATTTGATAGAAACCTACAAATTAAGTGCAAAGATCATAGGCCAATTTTCATCCCTCTAGCTTTAATAGTTTTTGAGACACAGAGACAGACATAATTCCAAAATTGTATTTTTAGGTCTCAGGGAGGTCTAAAACGTGGGGATTCATCAAAATCTCGAGTTCGAATTCTTTGAAGATTACAATACTTTCTCTTTGTATACTTCTTATACGAGAAAGTAAAACGAGCTCAAAGTATTTACTAGACCCACTGCGACACTTGTATAACATCCATGTTGTATCTAATAATGCATAATCTGAATATTTTTAGGCATACCTCAGTTTCCTGATATCGATACAATTCTCCTTAGTCAGACTTTCCTCAGAAACCCAGGGAACCTTCATGGTTTCGATTTCGGGTTCATACAAAGACCTTTGTCAGATGACGATGTAAATACAAATTAAGGAAAGTTTTAACTGTGATAGAGGTAAAAATACAATAATATTAACAGAAAACGAATGAAAAAGAATGAGGAGGAAGAAGAATCTGATGGATGATGTCATCAGAGGCCTCCATCCATGCAGATTCAAAATTAGGATAGGTTTTCTGACGATGAAAAACAACTTTAAGGTCGAAATTAAATTTTCCTCTGACGCCTGAACGTATTCCGGAAAAAAATAGAAACAAAATAAGGAAGAAAAAAAATTATCCACAAAGAAGAAATTCAAAACTGTCTATTATTGTTATTTTGATTTTTTTAGATATCGTTTCTATCCGTTCTCAGATGAAGTTCGCACAGGAGTTTCGCACACGAGCTCTTTTAAGAAGCCCTAACGGAAAAAAAAAAATTAAAAGAGTGTCAAACCTGTAGTCCGAAATATCGTAGAATGGTAATGTTGTAGGGTTGATTCGTCTGTACACATATTATTTTTTAAAAAAAATACTCTTAATTGTATGGCGAAGATAGCACACAAAAAATGTATTTAATATCGTCGCAACGGTCGTGTGTTTAAATGAAGTAATTAAAGGAATGAAAAGAATTGTTGTAAAATATACTTAAAATAAAAACTTATTCAAATTAAGTAAAACATTGTACAGAAATAAAATCTGTATCACTGAAAAACTAATTTTTTGCATTTTAACCTTTATCTACCGACGATACTTAAAGCTGATCGCTTTAATCACGTTTATTTCTTCGCAATATCGCCCTTTTTTCCTCACAGAATTCACAAGAACGCGGAGAATGGAGTTCCAATAACAAGCAGTAAAAAGCAGCTGAAGGCAGAAATTAAAAGTTTTTATTTATTAATTAAATTAATTAAGTAATTTTAATTAATTACTAAGTGGTTTCTTCATTCCCAGGATTATTCTACATCAAAACTTATCTAATGTTTAAAAACCAAAATTAAAAAGTCGCTATTAAGTCAAGGAGGTAAATAAAGGGTTAAAGTGATGTAAAAATGGTTTTTATGCAATAATATGCTTCGAAATTATTGAGGAAAACCTAAATATTTTGTTATTTTTTTAATGGAAATCTAATTAAAATTTTGAAAACCATTTCTTAGTGAGCACCTACTACCGAAGAAGTAACAACTTGCTGTATGTGGTCTAACTGTCTGCCCTGTCGAGAGTTTTGAACGATTTTTGCATCATGCATGTCACAATATTTCTTAGTGAGCACCTAGTACCGAAGAAGTAACAACCTGCCATATTTGGTCCAACGGTCTGCCCTGTCGAGAGTTTTGAACGATTTTTGCATCATGCATGTCACAATATTTCTTAGTGAGCACCTACTACCGAAAATGTAACAACTTGCCATATTTGGTCCAACGGTCTGCCCTGTAGAGAGTTTGGAACGATTTTTACATCATGCATGGCGCAATATTTATGTTGCAATTTAATGATAGTATTCCAACTTATAAATGTTATCATGATAAAATATATACGGCTAGACTGAAGCAGGTTTGCTTTGGTTACTGACGTCTTCTGTGCACCTGATTCTCAGATAACAATTTTAGTTTGCAGCAAAGTTGCAGCAATCTTGCTCTGCAAATCTGCAAGATTGCGGCAAGTTTGACTCGGCAAGAGTGCAAGCTTGAAACAAGTTATTGCAAAAGACGAAGTCACCACGCGTCGAACTTGCAGCAAGCTTGTTGCGTCAAATTCATTTCAAACTATAGCAAAAACAGAGAACGCAGGTGAACCTCAGATTAATCCAGCCCGACTTTGATTGCGGAAGACAGATTGCTTTAATACATCGTGCATCTACATGTTTTATTTTAAACTGTCTTTTTTATTTCATTAATTTTCTAAATTTTGAGTTGAGAATATGATTTGAAGTCAAAGAGAGAGAGAGAGAGCGATTTTCGCTAATAACTACGTTCTGCTAATGGGACAAATTATGAAATTAGGGTTCAAAAGCACTTACTTTTAAAAATATGGAACACGAAGTAAGTTATTATTTTTCAACAAACATTGACTGTTTTGGGGTTTATTTAAAATTTTTTTATGAATTTTAAAATTTCAACGTTAAGAAAAAGGTGATATATAGTTTTCTTTAGAGTGCGAGTTCTAAATTTATTAAAGAGATGGAGAATTTTTCAAAAGTGATTTTTTTTAAAAAAAAGACCAACTTAGTTTTCTTCAACTTATCACTGAATTTTTGAATTAATAAAAAGAAGGAAGGTCTAGGACATGCTATTAAAAATCGGATGCTTTTAAAACAGAGACAAAGATCAAAACCAGATATATACAACTGTATCTTGGTCGTGGTGTGAAAGTGTGCCGTGTCAACTTTACAGAAAACTTGCATTACAAGAAGGGTGATTGATTATGCTGTGTTACTTTGCAGGAAGTCCGTTGCAAAGTTGTCGCGTCAAATTTGTCATGACAAGCTAATATCAAGAAAAATCAAACTTGCTGCAAGTGTATGGCGCTAGTTGTCTATTTTCGCTTCGTTATTTTGCAGCAGTTTCGCTACAACATCGACGCATCATATTTGCCATGACAAGATAATATCAAGTAAAAATCAAACTTGATGCAAATGTACGTGCTATCTGGGTTTGTCCTTTCATTTTATAAAAGTTAATTAGAATCGCTCTGTTCTATACTTATCAAAAATTAATAAGTGGTCAAAGGTTCTATTGCTGTTAACTAACTTTTTTGTCGGAAATTTATTTTTAAAAAATTGTTGCGTAAACTTGATTGGAAACTTGTCAAATCCATGTCATCTTCCTGCGTTTTTGAACAACACTTTTAGCTAAAACACAAGTCATTGTCTTATATTCCAATAAACATCTATTTCTTCAGAAGATAATTTAGTTATTTTTAATGAAAATTTAAATTTACTATTCAGAGCTGTGACAAAAATTAGCCAACTGATCGCTTAAAATTTGATAAATGCCTGTTTTCGTTAAAACCCATTTTTGAAGGCTTATTTGGATTTCCATTTCATTCATTTATTAATAATGATCATAATATATATAAAATTAAACATTTCATATGGTTTCTTTATCCCCGTAAGTAATGAAATTCTGATATGAGCATTTCTAAAATTTGCGCCGTAATATTTAGGAGGCATCTTCATAAAGAATCTCCAATAACACTTGATCGTGCTGCCATCTAGGGATGAATTTGTAAATTTTGTTTCTTCCTAATATGGTATCTCGATTTATAAAGTAAGATGGACTTTTAATTCTTTCCATGATTATAAAAATATGTCGCTTACATTGCACCATAATATTAACAAACATAAAAAATCAGCCCGTGGTAAAATAAATAAAGAATAAAAATAAGTAATTTTATTTGAAAAATAGATTGATTTGTTAGGATTAATTCTTAAACTTAACGATTTCACAATAAAAAAAGAACCCATCCGTTGATTTTTATTTCAGTGGAATAGATTTTAAAACTCTAACCTTGTTCGAATATAATTCTGCTTAATTTAGTTAAATTTTCATGTGTGTTACTTTTTGTTTGTTTAATATTCTTCATGATACAACCTGAATGAGAAATAAGGGATATTCACAGTTTATAAAGGGTTCACAAACTTTTTTCCCTAGCGTACCCCTTGATAATTATTTTTGTTTTCGCGTACCCTCTACTATCATATCCAACTTACCTCCCCAACCATCGATCTATGCAAAGAAGTTCTTATCAATAATGTTTAACTTAAAAGTGAAATGACTCGAATCAATAACATTTGCAGAACTTATTTTTGATTTTACATTTTAGTCCATTTTTACGACAGTATTAGCTCAACGTCAAAGCAAATGAAACCAGCATTGTAACTATTTCGTTTTAACTTATAAGGATAGCTAAAAATTACACTTCGTAATAAACAACGATTCGAGATATTTGGATATTTTGTTTATCTAGAAGGTCAATTTCTGAATCATGGTAAATTATTTATTGAGGTGAAAATTATCGTTCATTTCTATGTCAACTGCCATTTGTCAACTATTGTTTTTAAAAATATTATTGTTTTAAAAACAAAACTTCCAAATTCATCCCTAGATGGCAGCCCAATAAATTGTTATTGGAGATTCTTTGCGAAGATGGCCCATTAAATATTACGGTCATTAAATATTCACAGGTCCATTACCTGTGGTACGCGTACCCCTAGGGGGCGCGCGAAGGACCATTTGGGGTACGCGTACCACAGGTTGTGGACCTGTGAATATTTAATGGGCCATCTTCGCAAAGAATCTCCAATAACAATTTTCATAAATGCGAATTCTCGAATTTAATTCTTTTTCTAGCTTAAGTTAAAATGCTTCCAAATCTAGAAGCTCACAGAAAATTTTCAAAAATTTACTTATATCATGAGCCTACCCTACCCTACCCTACTGATGTGGGCACCACGAAATGTGGATGAGTTGCTCAGGTTTCATATGAAGGAACTCGCCCGCCTAGGGTTACATAAATGGGGGGACGCAGTCCCCCCTCCAGTGATAGTACGTACCTCCTAAGGGAGGGGTAGGGCCGTGAGGCTGTGTTGGCCATTAGAACTCAACCTCAGTACTCGTTTCTATTGCAACGACTGTCATTCAGATTTTCCCGTATGCCTAGGCAGGTCGGGGTGACTGTGGTTATGGTTATATCATGAGATAGAAATTGTATTTTCAAAGCTTACCTTTATCAGAATCGCTCTGCAATCGGATACACTAACAAATTCACCTAGCAAATTCCGAAAATCTAAATATAGTACCAATAGATTGAATGGAAAGGTAATAATAAATTCTGAATAGATCATTTGATGATCTAGCATATGTTTATTAACCGCTTAAGGATCGAATTATTTTGAAACCTACGATATTTAGAACGAGTTAACTCGGGTTATGTTCTTAAGTGGTTAAAATCTGATGTTCATTTGCGCAAGAAGTGTCTGAATTTTCGTAGTAATGCGCTGCATCATCAACGTACTAAGTAGAATAATATTTTCGTAATTACTAATATAATAGCCCAGATCTGATTCTCGGTAACGCTCTGACCTCACCAACAATAAAACTCGCGTCATAGCACTATGAGACGTTAAACAGCATTATTTTATTGTTAGGGAATCTAAATTCCAGTAATTTTAAAAAATTATTGTCGTTTTAATTTCGAATTTAATAGCTCTGAAATAGTGAAACAAAATTTGCTTTCGATTGATATAAAATTTATCTCTCTATGATCAATAGTTTGCGAGAAATTTTATATTATATTAATCATATATTTCAAATAATTTTCCGTTTTTTAGTAGAAAGTAGTAAATTACGTCAGTGGTATATCATGCGCGTGATATAAGTTTGTACGCCTCGACGCATCTGATTATTTATTGCAATCGTGATGATATAATTTGATATTTTTTGGCAACGTTAAAATTTACACAAAGACATCTGAAGTAAAAGGAAAATTGTTAAACATCGAAAAAGTCTTCACACGGAATGTTGTTTACCAAGAGGTTTTTTGAATAAAGAAATATGTAAATAAAAAAATATTTTCTGTCATAAAACATATGCTTATTTTATTTGTTTTCAATCAATGTTAGACCTTTCTCTCTTATATATATATATCTGTTTAAACGCGTCAAATTTGACGAGAAATCTCTCGAATGAAGAGGCAATTTGTACTCATCATACTATAACGGGGGATTTTCTAGTTCTGATATAACAATGCAGGGAAAACTAAAAAGGAGCGTTATTATTATATTTTTTTTCCTATATCTCTTTCAAAATCAATTGTGATAAGTGTTTAATTCTTTTTTTTTGTTTTGTGAAAAATGCAAATTCTTGTAATGAGTGTAAGAAAAATAGGCTTTTATGCACATTTTTAATCCAACTATATCCTTTCCGTCATGTCTATTAAAACTCATACAATTTAGGGACAAATTGAATCTAGAAAATGTGTAAACTTCGGGTGACTACCTAAACATTAGCCATCATAGATCACAAAATTTATCATTATGGTGGCGGACAAAATCTGGGAATGTTGAGAATTTCAAAACACGGTAATAATTTCCCATGTTTTAATATGCCACGTATGTTTAAATAACAAGGCTTTTTTCGATAGTTCTGAATGGTTACATTAAAAATATCAAATTAAAATGCACTAACGATACATACAGATAAGCAAATGCACTATCTGTAAGATGCTCTGATGGCTTATTATAATGCTTGATTTACATTGATCTAACTAAATCATATTCGAATAGCGTTCTTCATTTCATGTAAAACACAATGAAGTCAACATACTTATTGCTAAATATGTTTTATATTAACATCACGAGTCCATAGTTAAGTCAAAACAAATAGTAATAATTGCCTATAACATAAATTAATCCTAGTGCAAGCATGAAAAGCAACAATGTAACAGTACACGACACGATGCGGAATTTCGGAGTCGGAAAATATTTCATTACTTTGATACTGGAATAATGTGTGAAAATAGCGGACGTGAAATAGTGATGTTGCACAGATAGATGCAAATTAATCCACCGAGATTTCACAATCTTTACATGTCTTTTTAGGACAGTTCTGCTAAAAAATTATAATTCGGGGGAAAAGGAAGTTCATCAGCAATGGATCCGCGACCACTGAAGTCAATGTACAATGCGTTGAAGCTGCCATCTATCGGTAAATTATAAAACTGAAAATTAAGAATTTTGTAGATCAAGATAATGAAAAAACATACATTTTACGAAAGGAATACTTTTTACCTACTTGTTTAACATTTCATAAATCAATAGCTTAATTATAAAACAACATACCTTTGATATTTCTTCAGATTTTCGAGTATTTATCATTTTGTTCAATATTATATGTAAACACAATTGTTCGAAAAATGTTTGTATGGAAGAATATTGTCGCATATATGGATACAGTGTAGTTACCATTGTTTGTTTTATATATACTTGCAATTATAACTAAGGAGAATGCTAGAAATATAATTTTTCTACCCGGAAAATCTAATCAGTCTCAAGATATTTATGTGTTTAACCATCATGGAATAGCACAGATAGAACATACACCAGATTTTTTCATTTATGCTAAACAAAACAAATAAAAAAGGAAACAAACTTTATTTTTTTTTCATCAACTTTCAAAATTTACCTCACTGAGAAATTTTTTGATCGAAGATTGTGAATTCATGCTTCAGAGCATTTTTTAAAATTTAGAAAGCCAAGTATGTACATTTGCACCCAAACAAGATTAAACTTCGTTTGAAGAAGTATTTAATAATTGATTTTTATTTGTCTAGTGTTTAATTTCAAAAATTAAGTAAGAAATGAATCATATTTATAAAATAATAAATGATCAATTAACTGCATTGAAAAAAGAAACAGAGTCATTCTGTCACACGGCATTTTTTTTGAAAAGAATAATGAATATAGGGTCAGTTGGGGTAACTGGGGACAAATATTGCATACTGCCATTTTTTTTCTCTTCAAAAGGATAGCACGAGATGGAGAAGTTATCTGGAGAGTGAAACCATTCCACAGATGGTGTGGCCTGCTAGATCACCGGTTCTGAATCCCATAGAGCATGTGTGGGACATGTTGGGAAGACGGATTGCAGGTCGTAGTGTGCCGCTAGGCACCCTACACGAGCTCCAACAACCCTTACTACAGGAATGGGCATTATTGCCACAACAAGCGATCAACGACACTATTGCCAGCATGCCTCGCCGTTGTCCAGCATGCATTTCAGCTAGAGGGTATCATACCCGTTATTAGCGAGTGGTTCCCATTGCACATTCTGCCTACCAATTTGGGCTGTCGCGGCCGTAATATATGTGTTTTTGTTTGTCTTTGCTTTATTGTTTGGTATGTGGTCTAATAATGCCACACCTACCTCGTGTACAACTTTCATGCATATCCATTAAATGGTTTTTGTTTTATTCCGAGTTTTGCCTTTGTTGCTTATTTTTTGAGCAGAAGTGTATATAATTCGGCATTCAGGAAATATAAAATAACAAAATTAGAGTAACAAAAAGTAACATTATAAGAATATTGCAATAAAAAAACGAAAACTAAAATATTTATTCAATTTTCGAGAGGATTTTTTTTACTTTACTTAGAGTGTTAAAAGATTCAGATAAACTGATATTGATGGATTGAGATAAGTGTTTTTAGTTTAATATTACGCAATGTTTTTATGCAAATACAAGCAATGTACTCAAATTGAATCAATCAGTAACGGGAAATTATTAAAAAAATTAACAGTTAATTAAAAAAATGCTCTAACTTTTCTTAAATTTTAGTCAATAATATTCTTAATTAGTTGTTAAACTTTTTAATTACTATGGCTTTCATGTTTACACAAAGAGATTTGCATTCATATAGACAGATATTAGAATATTATTTTACATGAACTTATTTCCTGTTAGAAACATTTTAAATATTACAAACATCACAACTGCTTTATGAAATGAAGCTTTATTTAGAAATTTACAAGAAGGCTTTTTGCTTGGGCTAGATCAATATCTGTCATAACTGGAAATGACAGATACTATAGAATATTTAACTGAAAAACATTCATTCAATGTTTGGAAAGTAGACGCTAGAATAATTTTAACGAAAAAGGATTGTATTACGAGTACCTTGCTATTTGCAAAACAATTTGATACAAATGCTTTACATTGCTATAGAATAAGTATGTTTACAAAACAAGATAGAGGAAATGCTTTAGTAGACAAGAAATCTTATCTTTTTTGTTAGAGAAACCCTCAGTTTTGAGGGATGATGCAAAAACAGAAACATAGCATTATAAACAAGTCGATCTCTTTAGGTTTGACACTGTTTGTACTCTTTAAAGTCCGCATTTGTGGCAGGCGCAAGCTTCTGGCTCTTTCAAGTGAATGACCATTGTCCCTTGCTGGCCAAAAATCCTCTTACCGTCTTGCGTATAGCAATCTGTCAGAAGAATCTCTCGCTGTCTCATCCACGTTTCCCGGCAACAGTGGCAATCCTAAAATAAATGAGGTTCTTCATAATAATTTTTTTTTAAATTTAAAACCCACACCGGCCCAGCCTACTCGAAAGGGTGTAAGGCCTTTAGCAGACCGGTGGGGAAATATAGAAGCAGTACAAGAATATCAATATGACATGACACACACAAAAGCATCACAAACACAGCACAGAACGTTACAAACATTGCAAAAAAGAGGCAACAACAAAATAAATGAAGTAACCTAAAACACACTCACAAGAAGAAAAAACAATACGCCACTGAATCGATATTACACTTGGAGCAAGAAAAACTTATATCTCAAATTTGGGATGGTTAAACTAATTATAAACGTCTCTAATAATTAAATTTAGGAAAAGAGAATGGCAACGAGGAAAGCTCGCTGCATTTTATTTTTTGCAGTATTCATAATAAATTAAAAACATCGTTTTCGCAATATTTATAATAAATTAAAAACATCGTTAAGGAAACAGAGATTGTCCAACATTGTTTTTATGAGTACAAGTGAAATAAATTAAGTACAAGAAATATAAAAATTAAACTTTGCATTAAACAGAATGGCGCAAAAAAGCAGCAACTTCCAATAAAATACAAAAGAAAGATATTTTAATTATACAATAAAGAAATTACAGAAGAACCAGGAGAAGTAAACAATATCAATAACAATATACCTTTTGCGCGCGAAAGGTATATAAAACAAATGTTTATTTTATTTACTTTCAATCAACGTTAAACATTTCTCTCGCATATATATCTATTTAAACACGATCTCTCGAATGAAGAGCCAATTTGCAGCCGTCATACCATGATGGGTTATTTTTCTAGTATGTAAATAATATGTAAATAAAAAATATATATTTCCTGTCATAAAACATATGTTTATTTTATTTGTTTTCAATCTCCTTCTTAAAAAATAAAATTCACCTCCATCCATCCAAACCGGAAAGGAGCCAAATGGCTCTAAACACGGGGATGCAAGTGGTGTAATGTAATGTGATGTAATATTTGTTTTCAATCAATGTTAAACATTTCTCTCGCATATATATCTATTTAAACACGTCAAATTTGACGGGAAATCTCTCGAATGAAGAGGCAATTTGCACCCGTCGTACCATGACGGGTGATTTTTCTAGTGTTTAAATATTCATTGTATTTTTTCACCTTCAAAATAACAAGCTGGTACCATTACTTGTTGTTAGTTTTTACTTTAATGGTTTAGCCACTATTCGCGTGCATTCATTTGCAGATCCGAATATATCCTCCAAAATTACAAGAGATCTTCAGGGAGCAGAAAAGAGACTGATTTTACAACTGAAAAATCAAAAGAATGTTTAAATGCTGTAAGATAGGGAGAAATTTATTAGAGAGAAACATAACGCTGCCATTGTTGATAGCATTGACTGTCCAAAAAGCCTTGAAAATGGTCTGGAGGAAAGGGCATTTTGTATTAAAAGTGGTGCGATGTAAAAAGGAAAATTAACCCACCCATATATCCATTACCTTCAATCCAAATAAAAATGGGATTGTTTTCAGTTCCAATGAAAAGTAAATTTTTCATACATTTTTATCACACTTGAGGACTAATTAAAAAAGCATGAAGATGTACTAAAATATTTCATTTAGCATCGAAGAATTTGTGATATATTTAAAACTTAATGTCAAAAAACTTAAACATCTATAATAGAAAAGGCCAGAGATGTCTGTAACGCTGGGAGGAGCTTAAAATAGCCACGCCCCTTTTGTCTGCGTCATTATTGAACGAGCAAATCGGATGATTGCATAAGAATATTAACTCAGCTTTCAAGAATGAAAGAGAACCACGCAATTAAATATTTGTTTAAACAATGGAATTGCGTTTCAACAATGAAAAGTATTGTTGTAAATTATGCCAAAAATTATTTTAAAAAGTTTATTAAAATTAGAGAAAAATTTTTAAAGCAACTCAATTGAAAGGCTATTTTTGGTACTTTTTTTCATTTATTTTTTTTGGACTCTGCCAATGCTCATGAGATTTTGAATAACATCTGTCGAGACTAAATCTGTTAAAATCAGTTCTGAGATATGGTTTGCAAGCCAAAAGTCCGTCTTAGACGGTCACAAATCTTCTAGTTGTTATAAATAAAATGTATCTAAGTGTTTTGTTTCCGAATCATAGATGCGACTTCATCCCATCGCCTATTTTAATTGCTCATATCATGGAAAATGTCCAAGCAAAAATTGATTTCTAAACCCAAATTTTATTTATTCTTTGCATACAAAATAAAAATTTTCGCTTGAAAAAGATCTAAAATCTTAGAAATGATCCCAAAAGTAGTAAAAAAATTAGGTTAACAGCAAAATTAATATTTTTATGGCTATTGTGTGGTAAGAAATGTACATCTTATGGCACCATCTTTTCAGGCAAATCTTCCAAATCACCTTTAACACTCTGACTCCTAAGCCGGCCGTAACTGGCCATGCGACTTCTATACTAGTGGGGCGGATTTCGGCCGGTTACTGTTCCGAAAGAGGGGAGAAGGCAGTTGGGCGAGTGGTCATTAAAGGGACCCTTAGGGTAGAGATGAGAGATGGAAAGCCTGCCATTCATATCTCCCACCACCCGTAATGAGGAGAGAGGGGGGGAACAGGGGGACGAATCCATTCCAGAGATCAATTAGTAAGCAAACCTTCGTATGCAACTGTACTCAGATTTTGAGAACTCTTAGTTGTCAGAGGGTTAAATTTGTTCTCTAAATAATCACCTTTCGATATATGAGATGTACTCATTTCATTATCAGATTACCGCAATTGTAATTCTTCTAATTTTGCTGATACAAGGACGCTGAATGGAAATACGTATATTTCCTGCTTTGCATATAAACACATCGAGCGTCTTCATTTAAGCCTCGGAGCGGCGCAAACGTCTTTTTCCGTTTTTCATATTCAGTTCAAAAGCGGTTAGCTCGTATTTATATTTTCTTAAACAATCATGGATAAAATATTCTTAAGATTTCAGATATATAATTAAATACATAAAAGATCGATTAATTTACTTTAGAAGCTAAGTTTTCTAACCTGATAGATAAAAGTTCAAAATAATTGGGCCCTCAGAGGGTTAAAGATACTAATCCTATTCTGACTTTAAAAATACATAGAAGTTTATCGCGCATTATTTGAATTGAATATGAGAATAAGAAAGTATTTTTCGATTTGTTTTAACCGTTTGCGGCATAAGGCATTAAAGTTTGAAAATACATAAAAGTTTATCGCGCATTATTTGAGGGTCTGTATGAGAATAAAAAAATATTTTTCGGTTTGTTTTAACCGTTTGCGGCGCAAGGCATTAAAGTTTTTGAAATATGATGAAAAAACATCATGAATGGGTTTGGTTTATTGTCTAGACATAGAATCTACATAAATCTTTTTAAAACACTTACCTCATTCCGAGAGGGGGGGGGGTTCGTCCCCCTTTGGGGTCACCCTCCTCATATGAGAACCCCCTTAGATACAGCCACCTTGATACACTCACAAAATCTGAATTGTTGAATCTTACAGAAAATCATAAATTAAAATTTCAAGAATGCTGGAGGAAAATTTTCGAGTTATTTTGCTAAAATTGTAAACGTCCAGAACTGAAAAAAATTTCTTATCTCCGAGTTAAGGAATTTTCCCAAACTTTATCTCTAATAATTCCTATTCCGAAACGAAATTTCATAAGGCTGCTATATACATTCCAAAAGGAGTGCTATTAGACCTATCCGAAACCTATTATTTTCCCTTTATATTGAATTTAACGGTTGAGAAGCCAGTGAAATTAAGTGTGCCATTAGCTGGCGCACTGTGCCGCAAAGGATTAAATGCATCATAACTATACAATTTCATGTAAATAAAAATATTTTTAGATATGTTATAAAAGCTTTTTTTTACAATTTATATGCAGTTGCAAAGAAAATCCTTTAGACAATTTCATTGAAGCATTTAATACCAGTAGAGATATCAGGTTTAACTCGTGATTCAAATTTAAAATGATGTCCCGGCACTAGCACTAAAACCTAAATTTTTTCGCTTAATTGTTTAGCATGGAAATTTATTTCTAACCAGGAAACTGAAATAATTTTCCATTTAAGCCAATGATTTATAATTTTCCAGTCAGATTCCGTTCTTAATTTTTAAAAGTTTTGACGTAGACTTACATCTCTCGATAGAGGTCTAATGGTGTGTCGGGAAAGGAAAAAATTATGTCGCTTTTCGTGG
Source organism: Araneus ventricosus (assembly GCA_013235015.1). NCBI lineage: Eukaryota > Metazoa > Arthropoda > Arachnida > Araneae > Araneidae > Araneus > Araneus ventricosus. Next base: position 40,516 of record BGPR01013355.1, read on the forward strand.
TATTTTTAAACGCTTATAACTCCGCAACCAAATAACACAGAGAGTTGGTTTTAGTTTTATTTAACAGAGAAAGGTTGACATTGAAGATTTCAAAAAGAATTTTAGAATTTGGGATTACGGTTTAGTCACAGTCGAATTCCAAAGTTGGTGAAAATCTCGAAGAATTTTATATAGATATTCACATAGTCACACTAGACTAATAGTCGCTATAGACTATAGAGTTACTAGCCATAGAGCTAGTTTAGTGACAGTTGAGTAAGGTAAGTAAGTCTACGCCTGTCAATCTAAAGAGGCCATTTCGCAGAGACAGCCTCAAGTCAAATTTGTTTTTTTCTTGTTGATTTTTGGCAGTTGAATTTGTTAGTTGGTTTTTGTTGAAAAATTTGTTGTTAAATGTTTGCTTTAAAAAAATGAATTAATTTTAAGAAAGTTCGTTGTAAAGGTTTAAATCTGTTTGTAAGTCCTTAATTATTCATTTTTTCTTACTACTTTATTGTATAACACCTTCTATTTTCAGAAGGCATATTCGTTCTGATTGAATTGATCTTTGAACTCTTGACATGGTTTTAGATTCCACACAATTTTTGTATCGAATTAAACGCTCATTGAAGAGTTAGTTTTAGTTTATAAGTTTAAAAATACGATAATTCCATGAACATTCGATGTATAGGCAAGTGGTTAAAAGGAGAAATATAATCTCTATCTCTACTTATAACGAGGAATCTGTATGTCTATGTGTGTGTTGGCGCTCTACAAGACAGACCGCTAAAACTAGAGCAACGAAATTTGGCACAAATATACTTTGGAGGGTGGGAATGTGCACCTCGGAGCCTTTTTTAAAATTTTAATTAATTAAAAATTTAAGTGAAATTTTGGGGTTTTTCCTTAATAACTTCCGAAAATACTACAGCACAAAATTTATTTTGCGCAATCTGAAAATTAAAAAAACTCTCATTTCATTGATATCAATTAAGTTGTCTTATGATTTTCCTCTAATTTTAATAAATTTTAAAAAATATTTTTTGGCATAATTTACAACAATACTTTTCATTGCTACAATGAAATTCAAACCTTTTTTATTGTTTAAATAAATATTTAATTACGTGTTTCTCTTCCATTGTTGAAAGCTAAGATAATATCCTATTGGATTTTACTTTCTTTTTCCTTTCATCAAATTTTCTGTGAAATCTGTAAAGAAAGTCCTCAAGATAGTAAGTATATAAGGAAATAATAGATTAAACAGAATTATTATGGTTGCTATGTTTTAATTCATTTTATCAGCATGTTTTAAGCCAATTAACATGCTGCTGGCCGTAGAATGTGGCGCAATGTTAAAATTAAATTTGTTAAATTAAAGTTCGCATCGATTACGTACAATTAGATTTTATTTGACACGAACAATTACCTGACTCCATTCTGTTCCTTTAGACAAGGAACAGAACAAGTGCAAGGCTACGTAAAGAACACAAACT
>BGPR01013356.1:5965-22602 GCA_013235015.1 Araneus ventricosus
TAAAATATGCTATTGACAACGCAAAATCTTTTACACAGAATTTTCATCTTAGAATTAATTGATTTTTCATGGAATTAACAAGTCTCTATTACAGAGGTTCCTAACACGTGATCCGCGTAACATCTGGGGATATGCGAACGTGTTGGTAATGGCGGAAAACACAAAGCATTTGAGATTAAAATTTTTGAAAAATAATTATATTATAGAATTTTGTTTTCCCGAATTCGCATAAAAATGGAAGCCTACTGGGTAGAAGTGAAAAAGCATACAAAGAACTCATCGTTAAAGCAATAAAATATTTAACGCAGAACTTATGGAAATAATCATCTCATGCGCATATTAATAAAGAATATCGCATTAAACTCGATGCAACTCGAGACATGGCATTGTTTTGAAATTGTATTTACTAGAACCATAAGTAATTATTAACATTTATAATATATTAAGAATTATGATTATTAATTTTAATCATAAGTTAAAGCGACATTGCTTTGGCGTGGAAATAATACTATTAAAAACCAGCGGGATGGTCTCTCTAAGACATTCTCGTATACGCCCTAACACGGGTGGTAAAAAATACACCAACACCAGTAACATGCGCCAATCCCTAACAAAGGTGGGGAAAAACGCGCGAATTGGTCGCTACTTTTTTTGGGTCGTTGAATGGCGAAGAAACCGAATATGCAATTTGAACGCCTTTTTTTCCACCGATTGAAACGGAAATTGGGCACGGATCTACAAGTAATGTTAATAGACCTCATACTAATTTTTATTTATCTAAGTAATAGCGATTAGGAGTTATCGTGTTCACAAATATACGATTATACAGAACAACAGACAATCAACTCGTTGAACGATTTGGTCCAAAATTTGATACTGACTTACATTCCTGTTGATAAAACTGTGACCCAAATTTTATCCGTCTAGCTATGTAAGTTTTTGAATTATTGTGTTCACATGAACACGGACAGACAGCCAGACAGACTTCCCTTGGACGGATTTCGTACAAAATTTGATAGAAACCTACAAGTTATGCGTAAAGATCACATACCAAATTTCATCCCTCTAGCTCTGATAGTTATCGTGTTCACCGAGGGACATAATTCTAAAATTGTGCTTTTCGGATTCAAGGAGGTCTTAAATCAGGGGATTCATCAAAATCTCGAGTTCGAATTTTTTGACGATTTGTATTGTAATATTCGTAACGAATAAAAAAATATATATTTGTAGAATTATTAAAATATTTAAAGAAAAGAAATTAATTAGAAAAAAAATCGTTCGGTCATAAAAGAAATTAATTTAAAAATATCGTTTGGCTGTAAAAGAAATTCTCTTTGTTACTCGGTTTCTCTTTGTTACTCGCGATACTCTTTTGTTTTTCGAAGTTTCTCGGATTCTCTTTGTTACTCGGGATACTCTTGTTTCTCGAAGTTACTCTCAATTCTCTTTTGTTTCTCTGAAATATTAATATATGGAAAATTTGCGAAATAAAATGAAACTAACAATGAAAATTGCTTTATTTCTTAATAAAATATATTACAATGTCAATTCTGTTGTTTGAATTCTTCAGTCGTGCGTGGATATGTTACAATTGTGTGTAGGATGGGTCGATGATATGAAAAGTAACATACATAATTTAATAATTTTTTGTAACTTCTGTTGTTACCCTTTATCTCTAAAATAAGACATTAGTTGTGTTTTTAACATATGTAGTTACCGAGATATAGAGGATCGCTTCACCAATTCATGCGTATTCTTGCCCAACTTTGGGACTCAGTAATAGCTGAACTATAATTCCGATTTTTATCCTTTTTTTGTAACTTCTGTTGTTACCCTTTATCTCTAAAATAAGACATTAGTTATGTTTTTAACATAGGTAGATATCGAGGATCTCCATTAAAATATTTTTTGCGGCGATTTGGCGTGTGAATCAAATTCCTTCCTGCGACCCCAATGGGAGGAACGTAGTCTTACGTTAAAATAAAGTCAAAGATAAATCCTACAAATAATACTAGGTTAGTTCGAGTCGTTTGATTAATAAGCTAGCCGAAGTCCCTAGCATTATTATTAAGTCCTTCTTTTCGAAAAGGGATGGCTGAGGAGTGGGGGAGGGGGTTATGATAGTAGAGGAGTTCAAAATAAAAAGACTTATCAATGGGTAGGAAAGGAAAAAATGTTTGGGATCCGTTGCTGTATTGCATAAATACTTTTATCTGATATATCGTTTTAAATTATATCTGTTCTGAATTAATCAAAAGTCAAATCGGAAATTGATTCTGTCCTTTATATATGCGTCAGTTTATTCTAATACAAGAGAGAGCATTGCTTCACTCCACAAATGGCATGCATCGCGATCCATCTCCAGTTCTATTGTAACGTCCGGTGCAAATGCAAAAAAGTAACCCTAATTAGGAGGATCGCCACATTTGGCGATTTAGCGGCAAAGTATTTAACATTTTTTCAAAAACTAAATGTTTTTATACATTCATGCTGATACTGTTTCTGTATTTTACTAAGATATGCGTACATTATTAATCTGTTGGCTTTATAACTTCTTTTTAATCTAGAAATTATTCACAAAAGATGTTAATTTCGATGAAAGATACTGAGTATTTTGAATAAAAGTGTTCCCTTTTTCATTTTGACCCTATTATGAGAATTTTTCTTCCATCCATATTTAGCAATCCATGGTCAATTAAGACACTACTGTATTTTATTTTGTTTCAAGAAAATAATTTGTGCATTGAGTTCTTATATAAGATGTATCAGAAAGCCGTAAAAATGTGTATCGAATACTTTTCCCGAGTTTTATATATCTAAAAGAAATGATTTTCTTTTACTAACACGAATTTTCTTTCCAAAATCTCAAACACAAATCAATCCATGCAGACCAGATACAACAGACACCTTGATGGCAACAATTCTATTGAAAAATGGACATCATATTCTTCTCTTATTTTCAATAAAAAAATATCTGAAACGTCAGAAAGTATGAATCTTTTTTGAAATAATAAGGCTTGCGAGGGAAAAAAAATATTTTTCCATCGTAATGCATCATCTTCACATGATATGCTTCGAAATCTCTGGAGGAATTTCAAGTCATGGTCTTTCCATAATAAGGGAAGGTCCGAGTTCATTTCTTTTTTCGTCTCGTGTAATGGAGTCATGTGCGATGTCTCCCTTGTGGTGTTTCACTGAAATATATAGCAGGATATCATTCATAGATTGGGAATACGTCATCATCCATATTCCGAGAAAACGGGGTTTCGGTTCAGTATTCGTCATTTTTATATGCTCTTCGAAATTCACAATCGCCATATTAGATGATTTCAGATTACGACCATTTTTCTCAAGAAACTGGACTATGTATCTACTACTGACACTTTTTACAGGTTGTGATATTCATATATTTTTAGCATAGGAGTGTATTTTTATGACGCTAAAAGTATTTTGTAATTTAAAAAATAAGATGAATTTTTTTATGATTCATTTGTCACATACTTAGAACTGTTACAATTTACTCGCTGTTCTCAAATGGTAATCAGAATTGTGAGGTCTATTGGGCAGAAATGATTAGGAATATGTCATAGATCGGGAATATGTCATCATCTGTATTCCGAGAAAAAGGGGTTTCGGTTCAGTATTCATCATTTTTATAGGCTCTTCGAAACTCACAATCGCCCATTAGATGTTTTCAGATTACGACCATTTTTCTCAAGAAACTGAACTATGTATCTAGTACAAACACTTTCTACAGGTTGTGTTATGTCTATATTTTTAGCATCGGCGTGTATTTTTATGACGCTAAAAGTATTTTGTAATTTAAAAAATAAGTTAAATTTTTTTATGATTCATTTTTCGCATACTTATATCTATTAAAAATTACTCGCTGTTCTCAAATGGTAATCTGAATTGGGTGGTCTATAGGGCAGAAATACCAAATGCGGGTGGACACCTAGATTGGGCAAGTATCATATTTCCAATTCTACTAAACACTCTTCCCTCGGAAACATTACAAAATTATATGAAATAAAAACTATAACATATAGAAACAAAATATCTTTACCAACTTATTATTCTGTCCTACCGACGCGCGAAAAACCTCAGACACCAGACACGCCGGTGGCGGTCGCTATGGAAACGGGATATGCCACTGCATTTTGGGGGTGAAGGAAAGGGCTTCATTTCATTTGGCGCAGATTGAGCAGGCGAAGTCTCATTTCGCTTTGTAGTTCTGTAGAAAAGGAGTTCCTCACCTAACCAAGTGCGCTTAGATTGCCAAGTGTCGCTGTTGTTTTTATACACGTTCCCCTCCCTTCCTCGACTCGTCTACTACTCAGGATTTTTCTCGTGACGGTAGGACAGTAGAACTACGAAAGTTAATAAATATCGATGTGAGATCCCTTGGTTGTGTGTTGTATGTTCAAGAGATACTCGATTTAACGCCTGTGACTGCAACCATCTGAGGAGCTATCGAATGAATAGCAGCTATGATGCCCCTATTAGCGCATGGTATTCTACGATGTTGCTGCGATATTCTGAATACCGCACAACATCGTAGAGATATCGTATGAATCTCGTCGGGTATCTTGTGCTAGTAGGGACGTTTCTTCAGTTCCTGCGCATTATCGTAGGACATCTGATGCATGCAATCTTTCAAAGGATCCCACAAGAAAAAATCCAAGGAACCAAATTCTGGATTCGGATGGCAAGATTGAATTTTTGAACTGATTCAGTATTTCTCATACAATAGACATGGGACCACACCTAGCTCCATCGTATCAGATTCTGGGTATAAACAATGCTGCGAAACAAAACTTTAGGAGCCGTATCTCTACTAATAATTGTTGGCATTAGAATCATAAATTCTTATCAACTTTGGGATAAACGAGCTGACGCCATCTCGCACAGTGGGAAGTGTAAACAAGTTGTTGATAGAAATATGACGTCATCTGACGAGTGACTAATCGGATTTTCTTTCTGTACTTTCCAATGTGCGGGATGGCATCGGGAATATGTAAATCACCCAGAAAGGGTGAATATAAGTTCGTATTCTTTCTCTGTGAATCACTTAGTACTTGGTTGTAAGGACTGGTGTGTTTGTGTATTTTTGCCGTGAGGCTTTCACAGTCCGAAATGTTTCTCATCTGTATATATTTCATTAATAAATGTGTTTGTCATCAGTAACGTTTGTTGCCTTCTCAGAAGTCTTCCACACCAACAACGAATATGTCTTTAAGATTCCGCTGACGCTATTAATGGTTGCTCTGCTAAGCCTTCAACGTCATTTGATGAGAAAGGCTATCAATAATAAAGGAGAATGTGTGTGTGTTGGCGCTCTCTATGGCAGACCGCTGGACCTAGAGCTACGAAATTTGGCACAAACATACTTTGGAGGATGAGAATGTGCACCTCGGAGCACTTTTTTGAAATTTTAATTAGAACTTTAAATAATTAAAATTTTTTGGCAAAAACCCTTAATTGGACTGTTTAAATCAATGAGACTATTATCTTCAACTAGAGGAACAACCCTGGAGGCAGATATAATCACTAGTAGTTTTATATCATTCTAGCTGATCCTCGCGCAGAACTTCTGCGCTTTGTCAAATTGGCGGCAAAATTTCGACCAAATTGGCGTATTCTGGCTCCTGAAGCTTTTGCTGGCCAAAAACACAGAGCGCGTCAACTATTGTCAAGAAAACATTGTGCCAAGTTGGCGAATCAGCGCTCCAAGAAAATTCAACAAGAGAAAAAAGGCGCTAAGTAGTGTGTACTATACAATGTTCGCAACATTTAGCTCCATGGTGTTCACCTCAATTTATGTATCTAATACGATTTGCCCTTCGTTGACTTTAACTATTTTGACCTTGATTTGAACGTTCTCTGGCTCGCCTGAACCCATCTGCTTCATTACTAACGGATCTCTTTAATACAGGGTGTCCACACTTATTGTGGTCCAATAGCTAATTTCTAAACCGTTAGAGATAGACACATAGTTCCAATTGGAAAAATGCTTTAAATGAAGGGAAGAATCATAATGTATGTTAGTTGAGTGAATAAATATATTTCTGAAAAAGTTACGAAATCTAACTTTTTATACAGTCCCCCAGTACTATTCAATCATATTTATGAAATAATTCTTGACGCTCTAACATTTTAAACGAAAAAAGACCCGCTCTTCTGCAACTGAACCTGACCGAGTTATGGAGCTTTGAATATCGCTGACTTAGACCACTTTACACCATTTCAATACCCGTCTTGCAGACGATTCACCAATCAATGTGAGGCACTTGCTCGACGAGGCCGCCGATTGGTTAAAAATCATGAAATTCAAAGCTCCGGAACTCGCTCAGTTTGAGCCGCAGAAGAATGGGACGTTTTTTGTTTACAATGTTAGAGGAGTGTGAAAACTTTTTACTGAATATGACTGATAGGACCGGGGGACCATGTAAAAAGTTAGAATTCGTAGGTTTTTCAGAAATATATTGAGTGACTCAAAGAACATAAAATATAATTCTTACCTTCATTTAAAGCATTTTCCCAATTGGAACTATATGTCCATCTCTAACGGTTTAGAAATTAGCTATTGGACCTTGATAAGTGTCGACACCCTGCATAACTTCATCAAAAGTTTCATTATTATATTATAAGAAATATTGTGAAATCGACGTCGTAAACTCGTTTTTTTTTCAAGAAAAAATTATTCTGCACCAGAAGGAAAACAGTAGACAGACTATGTGCATGAAGTTATGCTGTGATGTATTTCAGCATAGCATGAAGAATCGTGGAGCTTTCTTTATCAAAAATAATATATTTATTGGACGTTTTCCACATCACAAACATATAAAACAAACACAAACACTTACATCACAAACGTTACATCACTGACTGACATCGAGTTCCATCTTCAATTTATTATTCTTTTCCGTTACTAGGCAACGTTAGCAAAAATACAAATATATCGTTGCCACACTATTTTTATAATCTTTAGAAAATAATTAATGCCAAACGATATTTTTAATTAATTTCTTTTACAGCCAAATGATATTTTAAAATTAATTTCTTTTATGACCAAACGATATTTTAAAATTAATTTCTTTTATGACCAAACGATATTTTAAAATTAATTTCTTTTACGACCAAACGATATTTTTATCTAATTAATTTCTTATCTTTAAATATTTTAATAATTCTACAAATATATATTTTTATCCGTTACGAATATTACAATGCCTAACATGGCTACCAGTTTGTAGTAGCCAGGCTACGGGCATGAAGTTATGCCTAATATGGCTACTGGATTTGTTTTGTAAACAAACCGATCGTTGCCATCGGCAAAAGAGAAATTAATCTATTTTCTGTGTCATGTACCTTAGCGTTTTATATATATAGATGCGAGGAAACAAAAAAACAAAAAAGAAGAGGAAATGGTACAGTGCATGAAATGTGATATTTTTGTTCACACATTACATGTTGGTGTAAATTTCGGAATCAAAAAATGTTTTTTCTTTAATTGAGCTTAAAGAAATGGATGGTCCAACCACTAATCTAATCTGGACAACTATTTTCCTTAACTGGATCGATGACACAATCTTTTGAGCTACTTTTATAATCCTTTAAACTGTATTTTCTAAAAAGTAAGCTGCATAGTTTTGGAGATAAGTAAACTACAAACATTTAAAATTAATTATTTATCACTGTTCATTAAAAAATGCCCAGGTAGTCAAAATTCCGCAACTTTCCCTTATATTTTTGTTCTAAACACATGCATATTTCTACAGTTGGAACGTGGGACATTTTCCCTCAAATTTTATTCTTAAAAATTTTAAAACTTCCCAGTAAAAGCAATTTCAATCCAACTTTTATGAAAATAGTGTGGAAAATTGGTTTTATTTCTGATTTACGAAAATGCACCTGTTTCTAACAAATTCAACGTAATATCTAAACCGAAAATTCCTCTTTCAAACGCATGAACACAAATCAATCCATAATGCCCGAATAAAATCCATTACCACGTTTCCAACACTTCCAACTGAAAAATAGGCAGGGTAATGTTCCCTTCTTTTCAATAAAAGTACTTTCGATGCTAGAAAACTGGCATCTTTCTGAGTTAACAAGTTGCACTCGGGAAAAAAATGACTCCATTTTTAGAATTGGATAGTCTTTACGGTTTAGATCTTGAAATTTTCCTGAGGAATTCCACGCATTCCAAAAATGAAAGAAGATCAGAGTAATGTTTTCTTCTCTAGTGCATTGGAATTATATATAAGGTGATTATGCAGCCATTTCATTGGTGAACGGATAGTTGTAGAAGAGTGGAACTATTTTTTTTACTTTCTCGCGTATACGAAGTATACAAAGAGAAAGTATCGTAATCGACAAAAAATTCGGACTCGAGATTTTGACGAATCTCCACGTTTTAGACCTCCATGAGTCCGAAAAACACAATTTTGGAATTATGTCTATCTGTGAACACGATAACTCGAAAACCATTAGAGCTACAGGGTTGAAATTTGGTATGTGGTCTTTACACGTAATTTGTAGGTTTCTATCAAAGTTTGGACCTGTATATATGTCCGTGTTAATGTGAACTCGATAACTCACGAACTGAAATAGCTAGGTGGATAAATTTGGTACACATTTTTATCATCCGGAATGTAGGTTTGTATCAAATTTTTTGGAATAAATCCGTCAAAGGGTTGACTGTCTGTCTCTATAATCGCATACTATTGAATGCAATAACTTCTTTATTTTTGTTTAAAACGTTATTGTATCAAGAGAATTTCACTAAATATGACCAATAAGACAGGTGGAATGTATAAATATGCAGACTTTGTAATTTTTTCAGCCTACATTTATTGACTCCAACTTCATAAAATAGAATTCTTTACGCCATTTGAAGCATTTTTCTAATTGGAAGTTCATGTCCATTTCTAACGGTTCATAAGCTAGCTTTTGGGCTACGATTAGAGAGAACAACGTTTATAATCATGAAAAGAAGAATTTATGGAAAATGTTTTGTTTTAAAATACAGGGCGGTCATACATTATTGAACCTATCTCAAGAATTAGTTTAAAAATATGTTACAACTGCATTTTTTTAAATGAGAGAGCAAATAAAGTTTTTTTCAGATAGGTGGCGTACCATTACGGCGTTCTAAATTTGCTTCAGCGAGAGATTTCCATACACAATGGCTACCTATAAGAGAAAACCGATACGCGCTTTCTGGTTTCCTTTTTATTAGTTTTTTTTAATACCTCGAAAACTATTCAGTTTTAGAATTACAATTAGTTTTGCAAATTAAAGAGAGTAAAATTCCCTACAAATACATGATTTCATTTTTCTTCTAGCTCTAATATTGTGGCGACCAAATAATTGCAAGGCTTAGGTTGACCTAAGTATTTTTATTCCACAGCTTTAATTTAGAGAACAATTCTTGCATAGCAATCTTGAATAATTATTTATATACAAGTTTCGATCAGTGATTTCACAGTTCTAGGACGTTAAAGTTCAATGGAGTCGTAGTCCACAAAAGTAGTAATTCAACACCGGATGGATAGCTTCCACCTTTCAGAGTGATAACCTAAACACGAGACTACAAGGAGTGCTCGTAATTTGATGAGCCGAGAGTTCGGAATAGTGCCGATTTCTCAGTGTTTGTTGCCCAAGTCCGAATTAATTCGGGATTTTAAATCCGAGCTGATCACACAGCTCTTTTTCGGCGCTCCGGAGTCTGAAACCAAGTTCGAGCCTCCTAAATAGGTTCTTCACCGCCCTCCTCGTTCTCCATTCCACATTCTGTTTTTATCCCCTACCTCAAGGGGTTTAGCTCCGCCTTTCTTTCACTCTACTGGATAATCGTACTCCCGGGCGACCAACTACTAACCTTCCATGTTCCCAGTGGTGAAATCCGACCGTGGGGAAGGTTCTTGGGTTTTGCCACCACAGGAGCTATACAAGTGTGACATGAAAGAGTACCGCTACTCTCCTCAAAGCCGACCCCCAAATGCACTCTCTGACAGATATTGATTCCTCTGCATTGTGGTCCCTTTCGGGGTGAAGCTATTACACTGGCGAACGTCTCTTTAATGACCACCAGGTGCTGCTGTCCTGTGGTCTGCGGCTGACATGAAAGGAACTGGACTCTTTTCTCGTGGGAACTGAGCTTTCGGGAAGGGAAAACATCACAATATTTTCGCAGATAATACTTCTCAAAAATGGCAGATGTCCAATAATTTACGACCACCGTAACGGCGCTTTACCTTTCTGAAAAAAACTTTTAAAATAATCTCTCATTTTTTTAAAAAAAAGCTGGTTTTTACATAATTAGTTTTTTCATTAATTTTTGAAATGGGTCCAATATTTTGTGGCCACCTTTTACAGTAAAGACCCGTTTATACGTTCTTGAAAGGATTAATGTAAAACGACGTATTAATGAAAAGACGTATATTCTAAAACAACATAAAATATGATTCTTTAGGCCATTTTCCATTCGGAAGTTTACACCTATCTTTAACGGTTTAGGAATTAACTGCTAGACCACAGTTAGAGTGCACAACTTGTGTAACTCTGATTCCTGGGGTTTCTATCTAAGAAGCTTGCAACTTTACACAAATCGCAAATATTTTTATTACAACCTGTCAACATATAAAGACGGACAAAAAATCCATCATGCACACGAGTTCAACGAACTTAGAAAAAGAATTCTTTAAGAATATTCAGGGTGAATTTGACCTATTCTGCCAAACGAAAGAGGGTGATAGAAGAGCCCATGAGGATCATAAAACATTATAGCAACCCTGTCCCATCTCTAACCGTTTGCAAGTTATGGTGGATACAATGATCTTGCTCAAAATTGTGAAAAAATCCAAATTTGAAAAGTTTTTGGCATATATACATTTAAAAAAGAACATATTCTGAAAGAGCAGTTAAAAACCTTTAAGATGCCACTATTTTCATGAAAGTACCTGGATTCAAAGCCGAGTTACAAGCGCCGAAACGTTGGCGAAATGCAAAATCTAATTGTCGACAAATTCTTTAATATTGAATACGGCAAAGACTGTTTAAGCTAAAATCTGTCAAATTCAACAAAACCTTGTCCATTCTATCAGCTTTCGAATAAGCCTACCATAAACCATATCAGTGTTTTGTTTCAGGAGAAATTTAGTCTTTCGTTGGCAATGCATCACTGAAATCGGTGTTCATCGAAATAGATATTCGACAAAAATTCCCCAAGCGAAAGGATTGTGGAAAAAAGGAATGGAATGTATACAAATCCGCCACTATGAACTCTTTCTTATATGCAAATAGGTTGGAACACATCTGCATATCCGAAAGAGTTCATAGATGCAGATTTGCATACATTTCATTTATCCACCATCATTTCATGGCGATTTTTTGTCTAATGTCTATTTAGATGAACACCGATTTCAGTAATGTATTGCCAAAGAAAAACTAAATTTCTCTTGAAATAAAACACTAATGTTGTTTATAGTAGGCTCATTCGAAAGCTTATAGAATGGAAAAGTGTTTGGTAAATTTGACTTATTTTAACTTGAATGGTGTTTGCGGTATTTAATGTTAAAGATTTTGGCGACAATTCGATTTTGCATTTCGCCAACGTTTCGGCGCTTGTAACTTGGCTTTGAATCCAGGTATTTTGATAAAAATAGTGGCATCTTAAAGGATTTTAACTGTTCTTTCATAATATGTACTTTTTTAAATGTATATATGCCAAAAAATTTTTTAATTTGGATTTTTTCACAATTTTGAACAAAGTCATTGTATCCGCCATAACTTGCAAACGGTTAGAGATGGGACAAGGTTGCTATAATGTTTTATGAACCCCATGGGCTCTTCTATCACCCTCTTTCGTTCGGCGGAATAGGTCAATCTCATCCTGCATTAAAAAACTCTATGCGAGCGGAATAATTCCAGAATAATTTTTTACAAGAGCAGACAATTTTCGCTTCGTGGCAAGCAAAATGAGTATAGTATACTAATGAAAATAAATAAATTTTATGGGATTTCTGTATTCTATGATGCTGTTATTTCATTGTATTTCTTGTTTAAAAATTGCACATGATCTCTCACGATTTAACAGTTTCTTAAACAGACTAAAAACATAGTCAATGCATTCGTTTTTCAATAGATGCTGTGTCAAATGAAAATTTATATTATTTGAAATCAATATTGAAAGACTGAAGGAAAAAAAGACTGTTTTTATTTATTTGATTATTGTGTGTGTGTATTTTACAACCAACCATACTCACCCAATTTTATTTAAAAAGAAAAAAAAAAAACAGGCTTCTTAACAATTCTTGCGGTCCCTATTTCTGAGCAACATATATTAAGAATAGTAACTTGTATGTATCATAAAGATGAAGAAATGCAAGCATATCATAAAATAAAACTGAACATAAGAGGACAGTGGACATATATATTAGAAGATAAATTACTTAAAATATCGATAATTCTTTTAATTAAATGCATTATTTTTAAAAAATCTCAAAAATTATAATTTTTAAACACTTAAAATGTTCCAAACACTTTCATTTTTCAATCTTTTCCTCAAAATTTTTCATAATTTTCAAATAAAAATACATTTGGAATAAAAGTGGATATTATTTTGTAATTTCTTTTTAAAGTTAAGTTTCTGGAAATATTTGTATGCATATGTACAGAATTTTCATTATAAATTTGTGCCCTGAACTAACATTGACTTTTAACTGTCCTAAAGAAGTCGAAACATAAAATGCATACCCAATTTTATGTAACAGGAACTTTTATTATAAATTTTATATAATTTCCTCAAAAATTCAACTGCATAGAGAATTTTAAATACATTTTAATCTGAGAAAAATAGCATTTTTAGAAAGAGTGATTAAAAATATACTTACTAATCTCAATCCATTAGTTCTTCATTTTATTTAACAATATTGTATGTTTTAATGCTATTTTATTCCGCTTAATGGATGTTTTGCGCATTCATCAAAAAACAAAAATATCTCTTTTAAAAATAAAAGCACTCTCTGGTTTCCGACAATTAACCATTGTTTTCAAAGTTGTATCAAAAACTATTTAAAACCTTCTATTATAAGACTCTTACCTATAATTAGTAGATACAAAAGCAAAATAATGCGAACACTTTCTATCTAACTATTTTCTCTTTTTTTGCGATGATCCAATTTCTGTAGTCTTTGTTCCTTTCTTAAATTGAGCCCCAGCTTGTAATCTGTTACTGCAAAAAAATGATGATTCGGAAAGCAGATTCCTTGTAACTAGAACAGATTTTCTGAAATCTTCGAGTGGCAGAAGAAGACAGATTACTCTTGTCACTTGACTTCACTTCACCTCCGCACAGTTTTCATTCTTTATTGAGTTGGGCAACAAAGGTTTCCTGTGAACATCGAGGCTGAAGATTTTCGTCGTTGTATTGTCACTGATACCTGGTATTTTAAAAGGACTTTAACAGAATTTTTTTTTTATCTCTTAGATCATTTAACTTACGTTTTGCAACGGGAATAAAAAAAATCTTAACTAAATGTCTAAAGCTGGAAAGTATTGTGATATATTTCAGCATAGCATGAAGAATCTTGGAACCTTCTTTATCAAAAATAATATGTTTATTAGACGTTTTCCACAGCACAAACATGTAAAACAAACACTTGCATCACAAACGTTACATCACTGACTGACATCAAATTCTCCATGTTCAAATCATATTCTCTTTTCCGTTGCTAGGCAACGTTATCAAAAAACAAATATATCGTTGCCACACTATTTTTATAACCTTTAGACAAGAATTATGCCAAACGATATTTTTAATTAATTTCTTTTTCAGCCAAACGATATTTTTAATTAATTTCTTTTTCAGCCAAACGATATTTTAAAATTGATTTCTTTTATGACTAAACGATTTTTTTATCTAATTAATTTCTTTTCTTTAGATATTTTAATAATTCTACAAATATATATTTTTTCATTCGTTACGAATATTACAGTGTTTTGGATGTTTACTAAATTACGTGAATTTAACTTTTAGACTGCAGACTATTGATATCTTAAACATTTTAAAGCTGGAATTTTTACGAAACTGAAAGAAAAAAAATTAACCCATTAAACACCAAAATTTATTTAAAGCATATATTTCAATAACTGGCTATTAAATTACGTTTAGAACACCAAGACTATGTTAAATGTGAATTAAAATTAAAATCCGGAATCGATTTTCTCTTTTGGTTGTCTTTTGTTTAATTTTTTAGAAAAAAGTTTAAAAAATAAGCATAAAGTCATTTTTTAAAACTTCTTTTTTACATAAATGTTGAAAAATTTTGAAATACAGAACACCGCTAATCCGAACTAATTGGGACCGGTGCCTATTCGGATTACAAAAAATTCGGATTACCTGAAATTCAGACAAAAATAGGAACGAAAAAGATGTGTGCTAAAAAATGTAAGATATAAGTACTCTGTTGCCACCCATTTTATATTTCGCACTTCCTGTTGTCTTTTCTAATTATGTAACTTGTAATTCAGCTAGCGATACTGGCAACGGGGAAGAATTAGTGTAGAATTTCATCCATGTTTACGTTTTGATATAGTTCCTGTACATAAATGTAAAATAATAGTTTATAGATAAAAGATCGTCTTCAGTCATAACATACTCAGTACTACTTTCTCTTGAATTCTTTTATTCAAAAGCAATAGAAAGAGAATATGTCTCCCCTTTTCATTAGAATAATGGATGTGCTCCTGTATAAACTGACCTTATCTTACGGCGAATTGCACTAGTTTCTTCAATGTGTACAAAATTATGCATCCTGAAAAATTACTTTTTTGTTTTTAGTATGTATATTTAAGTCTTTTCAGGTAATCTTTTCATTTACATATAATTTTCGAAAATAAAATCGATTCGGATTAACCGGAATTTCGGGTTAGCGGGGTTCTACTGTATAGTAAGGTATCAAAATAATAATAATAATAATAAAATAATAAAAATAATATAAATAATTCTAATTCTTTGCGTTATATCAAAAATAAATCAAAGGAAAAATCAAAAAATTTCAAAATGGCGACACTTTGATTTCAAAATCTTGCTAACTGGCAGTAGGGGAAACTAGGGAGACTTGACCCTACTTTTACTTTTTCTTATATTTCTCGAATATATGAATTTTTGTCATCATGAAAAAGACTTGTTTTTAAGAAGAGTAAATGTACTTATGCTAAACTGATATTTCATTAAATCATAAAATAAATATATTTCAAAAAATCGACTAGGGTCAAGCTCCCCTAACTTGACTTTTTCTATATAATCTAAAAATTAATCCACTTAGAATTAAAATACCGCATAATGCCAAATACCAAATTAAGGCTAGAAGTATGCTTAAAACTCAGAAATAATTTAATTTACCACATCTTCAATAATAAACTTCCTATCCACTGAGGAATGAAAACATTAAAATTTACTTTTGGGGTCCCAAAGTATATTTACCTATATACCATTATGATGGCTTTTAAGATTGGAATTAAAATCCCCTCAAAATGACTATGTGACCAAATGCCAAATAAAAATGGCACACAAAAATTACCAATAATCTCATAAGCTGAGAAAATCACTTAGGGTCAAGTCTACCTAGGGGTCAAGTCGGTGGTAATATTCGTAACGAATTAAAAAATATATATTTGTAGAGTTATTAAAATATTGAAAGAAAAGAAATTAATTAGATAAAAAATCGTTTGGTCATAAAAGAAATTAATTTTAAAATATCGTTTGGCTGAAAAAGAAATTAATTAAAAATTCGTTTGGTATTAATTATTTTCGAACGGTTATAAAAATAGTGTCGCAAAGATATATTTGTACTTTGCTAACGTTGCCTAGCAACGGAAAAGAATAATGATTATTGAACATGGAATTCGATGTCAATCAGTGATGTAACGTTTGTGATGTAGGTGCATGTGTTTGTTTCACATGTTTCTGCTGTGGAAGACGTACAATAAACATATTATTTTTGATAAAGAAGGCTCCACGATTATTCATGCTATTCTGAAATATCTCACACTCTCTAGGGGTCAAATCTCCCTATTTTCCCCTATATAACTGTTGAAAACTGTTTAGGTGGTCGAATTTTTGGTCGATGTTTCACATTTTCAACGTCCATTGTACCCTTAATCGTGAATATTATGCCGGACACAATTTTTTCTCTTTTTGCATTTTATATGTCGTTCCTTATCTATATTTCTTTCTCTTAGGGTTCCTGAACAGATGAAAGTAATAAACTAAGAAAAATGGGTGGAAATTTGAAGCAAACGACCTAGAGTACTCTATACGCCGCTCTCCCAAATTGCATCATACACCAGCTTCTCCTACGAAGGATTAATAAGTGTCTATGAAGATTATATTACTGAAGAAACTAGCTCGGAAAACTCTGCATATAACGGAACCACTTCAGCATAGGAATCCATCTTGCAGAAGGAAACAAGGACTTGACGCCGCAGAACAGAAAAGAGGGAGACAACAGGCCGTTAGACAACAGGCCGCGCACGCATCGGTTGTGAGCGGCATATTAACTGGATTTTAACATATTAAAAATTAATTCATTTCAGATTAATTAATTCATTCAGATTAATTCATTTAA